>CAODLS012223450.1:0-15315 GCA_948243855.1 Flueggea neowawraea | reverse complement strand
TAACAATCAAAGTATTTGATTGAAGGTTGTATAGGTTTCCTTGTTGAACCTTTGAAAACAAGAGTGGTTTGCTAGTGAACCTTAGAAAACTAGTGGATAGGTTTTTCCTTGTTTTGGTTCCTTAGAAAAACAAGAGAGGTTGAAGGTTTCTTAGTTTGTTTCCTGCAAAAACTAAAGGTGTAACGATTTGCTTGTTGAGCCCGCAAAAACAAGTGGTGTAAACGGTTTTCCTCCACCCGAAAGTGAGGAGATAATGGATTGAAATTCTTGAGTAAATCTCAAGGAGTGAACGTAAGTCAATGAGGACCGAACCACTATAAATTGAGGCTTTGTTTTCTCTCTCCTTACTCTATTTATTTTACTTAATATTTGTGAATTAGTGGTTTTATTGTTTCCGCATTTATACTTTGAGTAAATCTTTCACCATTGACCCCGAGGCTGGTCCAAAAAGAACCAAGGTGAATGCCCAAGGCGCCTACACTAGCTTCGGCTCCTTCGATCTCAATGCCTCCAATCCTAGCGTCGAAGGAGAGCTAACCCAAGAGACTCACCCAATGGGTCGAGATAAGACCAAAGGGGAAGAGCCAAGAACCAAGCAAAAGGAGAAACGCAACGTGCATGGGAAAAGAAAGTCGACATCAAGCGACGTCTCCGAAGTTGCGTCCATTTTGGACATGTTGTTCGATAAAGAATTAAATTGCAAAGCTTTCGAAACGGCGGAAGCTAATAGAAAGAAAGACAAAAAACAACGGCTCGAGATTGAACGAGAAAAAATGGAGTATCTCAAAGATCAACAGCTTAAGGAAGACATAGTTATGCTCGACAAAGATACGTCGAATATGACTCCCCCAGCACGGCGTTTGCATGAATACGCTCGTAAAAAAAAATTATGAAAAATATGGGTTGTAGTATTTTTAATTTTATGTAATATTTAATATTTTATTTGTAATATTTTAATTTTAATGTATTTTTTTATTTTAATTTAATTTTTAAATTTTATGAATTATTTTTATTTGAATGAACTATTTTTATTTTAATGAATTTGGGGTAGAAAGTATTAAATAAAGTAGTAGATAAAAATTGGAAATTAAAATAAAATTGTGTTTAGTGAAAAACTGAGTAGGAGTCCCGCAAGAGTGTTAAAGTAGCCATTGGATTACGGATGAAAACTTTAATAAAATAACAATAAAAATACTGAACAAACGTCATACATGACGATTTTAAGAACCATGAATTACGAGTAGCTTAGTTTCTTTCTACACTAAAGCAACCATCATTTCGAGGAACCTGAAAGACGTATACCACCCCTTCACAAAACCCTCTTTCATTTCTTTTTCTTATTTATTACTAATCTATCAATTGATAAAATAGAAATTACAGAAAATGGGGCATATTATAAGGAAAAGGATAAATATTAAAGATATGTACTTATCCAAAAAAAAATATATCAAAGATATGTAATATAATTTTAAAATATATATTTAGAATAACAATGTTCTAACATATTTTGTGTTTGAGGATGGGTGATGATGTGTAATTATTCTTTTTTTATTTATAAAAATGTTTTTATATTATTATCTTGGTGATAGAAAGAGAGATGGTGTGGTGTTGAGGATAATTTTATTAAAATGATAGAAGTGTAAAATTTATTTGTAAATTTTGTCTATTTTAATATTATTTATAAATAAATAAAATTTAACTAAAACTAATTCATTTATCTGTAAATGGAGATTTAAATATTTTAAGAAATTAATCCCAACATAAGAATTGACAATAATCTAAATTTATAAATGAATTCCATAAAATTTAATGAAATTTATTTATATTAAATACACTGTAAAAAGACAAGTCAATTTTTTAAATACTATACAAAGTATCAATTTATAATCTATTTTTATTAATTATCACTCAATTTATAAAACATAAACACCGTCATTATAAATGCACTTAAGCATCTTAGTAGACAGTGCACATAGTTGTGCGAATTTATTAAATTTATTTAAACAATAATAATATTCTTCATATTATAAAAAGATAAACACTAAGTACTAAAACAAGGAAAATATTAAAATATTGCTATACTATATAAACGATTAAAAAAATGGTCTGCCTATAAAAAGATTATGGGTATAATCCAAACCCAAATTAGAATTAGTATTCAATGGGCTTATGATCCTAATGAATTTTAGTAAAACTTCAAAAAAAATGAATTTTAGTAAATATACTTTGCACCTCCTCCATAAGTAGGTGCACTAAAATCTCAATTAGGGTTGACTCTCTAGTCAGTATACATAACAAACAAATCAAAAAAACACTCTTTCCTCTTGGAGTGTGCCGTCAGTTTTGGTAGCAAAAAGGAGAAGAAGTACTTCTTTGTGACACACTTCGTTCATTCCTATAAGATATCATTCTATGACATTTGAGGTTGTAGATATATACCATATTTTTATTACTAAGATGATTGTGGTTTGAAACGATTAGCAATAAGTTATTTTTGATATATTCAATCAAGTTCTTATGCTACATTTATTGAGGTTGGATTTCGATCTTTCTATTTAATTATATTTTAATTATTTATTATTTATTTATAATTGGATACCACATTTTACTCCTAAAAGTTCAAAGGCATAAAAAAAGATATCTAATATTAAAATAGCTTATGGCCAAATTGGTGTGTGGCAAAATTCGATGAATTATGCTTACAATAATATTATAGTTAAAATTTGATTGGTTTTTCTTTTTTGAATTCTTCTACTTAGGATAATGAGTTTGTTTGGCACCACAAATATTAGTATATTTTCAGCTCAATAGATAGTATTTAATATTTTCTTAAAAAAAGGCATCACTCTTTCTATTTTTTTATAGTACTATTTAAATCATCTTATTAATATTATTTGTGAATAATTTATATATTTCAAACATAGTAAAGGCTAAAAACATAATAGAATCTTGAAAATATGAGCAGCAAGTTACTAATAAGTTAAAGGCTGTTAGGGTTATTGGCATGAGTGTTTTTTTTTTGAAATCAGCATGGGTGTACTTCTTACATGGCAAAGTTGCACAAGATCATGAATGGTGTAAAATGTGAACGAATATATTGTGATTAAAGGAAAAAAGAGGAGATTTGATTGGGGTGGTCAATTGAAGATTAACAGAGAGAGGAAATCAGGTTACACTGAGATTGAAATAGGTTTGACAGGTGGTGATAATTATGAAATAGGTTAGTCAGAGGGAGCATCTAATCCGTAGTAATTTGAGAAGGGAGAAAGTGGAGTGGGTCTCTGAGGAAAGTTGTGGGACAGTCCGAGTGTCTTCACTTCACTCTTTCTCCTCTCTTTTTCGCCCGTAGGCCCTCGCATCACTGGCAGCCGCTGCCACCTTCTCGTTACTGTTCAACATTTTTATGCAGAATTCTCTCTTCTGCTCTCATGTTCACAGCTTTGGGTATTAACCATCCCATCTTCTGTATTTACACACCACCATTACGACCCGTCTATTCATTTGTTACCAAATCATTTATCCCATACGCATTTGCATAAAACCAAATTAAGGCCTTCTTTTGATTTTGTTTTTCTTTGAAAAGAAAAGGCTTTCTAGGAATCTGCATCCTACCAATACCATTGTTGCACTCACGATCTCCAAGCCAACCCAGTCACCATTTGCCCCTGCAATTTTCGCCATTGAATCATTCTCAGATCAGTTAAATAATTTCGCTGCCATCCATCTCTTCTTCTTTTTTATCAGGAGGTACCTCAACTAAAAATTTTACACTGTCGTTCAACTTAGAAGCTATTTTGCACATCATGCCATCTATATAGTAGAGAATAGGGTGAAGGTTCACTTTTGCCCTGCGGTCTACCGAAAAAATCACTTACGAACGACTCCGACGTTATCAAAAGGCTTATTTTTTACATCGCTCCATCCATTAACCCCCACTTTGCACTTTCACAAGGGGTGATTTTTTTAGTTTTTAGTTTTTTTTTTTAATATGTATTACAATTTATGTCTAAAGGAATGTATTCCTCCCCATTTTTTACTGCACAATTTTCTTTATAGATTGTTAAAGTAGATTGTAAAAATAAATTATATTAAAAAAATAGATATTAACATGTCTTTTTAAGATTTGAATATAAATAAATAATAAATATGCTACAGACATATTAATCAAATAAACATCACTTTATAAAAAGATCAAACAAAAAATAAATTAACTCAACTAGATTGATCTAGCTTATGTGTGATAGTGTGTGTTATCAATCCAACTAGATTGGTATGGTTTATTACATAATTTATTAAACCCGCCAAAACTTTATTAAAATTCACCTAAAAAGAATACTGTATTACAATTTACATCTAAAGAACTTGTCTTTTATATTTTTTGATATTCAATTGATCAAAATCTTAAAAAAAAAACACACTATTAGGGATCTCAATAAATAGGAAAGGGAAAAAAAGTTGGAATACGAAATAATCGTTTTTTTTTTTCTCATTCCCATTCAACCTATTGAAATTCGGCTTTTATATTATAAGCCTAATCTCCTTCCCACTGCACTTTTATATTTGCCTTTTATATTTTTTTGATTTAAAATTTTTAAAAAGAAACTTTATGCATAAATTAGATATTTATAATAGTTGAATAGAAAAATATTATATTGTTCAAAATGAAAATATTAACCCTAATGTTGTGTAAAATATAGGTTGGGGTGAATCCACAAAATATAGCGGTCAAACATATGTCGAATAGCAATAGTGAATAACAAGATTTTGATAAATGATTTGGACTAGCATTTAGCATGTGATGTTGGGATGGAGAAGGAGGATAAACGATAGAATGGAAGCGCATAAGACAAGAAGCATCTGTAACACAAGCCAACAATTGAGATACTCTGTCAACTAAATTGATGCGCCTGAATTAAAAGAAAAGGTGGAACTCATTTTGATACAAAATAGACCAAATCTCATTTGGATACAAAAATGACCAAATCACACTAGACCTTCAACCAACAACGAAATACATAACAATTCTTCTTTGAAAAAAACAAAACTTTATGTATAAGATAAGATACACATTCTAAAACGTCATCATGTATATGAAAATGGAGCCCCGACTGACCTGTTTTGTCCCCATTAGCACTGCAAATCTATAGAAAGCGGCTACCCAATTCCGTTTCACGTTCGCTTTTGTGAAGGACAGCCACTAAGTGTGAGAGGCCAACACGATAGACCTTATTACAATTTACAAGCGTGTCGATCCACTCTCTAATCCCCACAATATATAATAATAATAATAATAACAATAATAATAATAATAATAATAATAGAAGATTTGGACAAGCATGTGGGCTTTCTTGTTTAGTTTGAGAGCAAAGCTGAAATGGGTAATTCTGTTTCGAGAGGTTAGTAACAAGTTTGATAACATTAATATGTGAAAAGGTGAAAATACTGCAGGAAAGAGGCAGAGGTGCTGAAACAATCTTTTGCGTCGAGAAGATGTTAGCTGGGTGGTGCAAGTAAGCTCCCCACGCTCTCTCGATTTGAATGGTCACAAACAAACGTCTAGTCTGGTTTTCTAGTGACTAATTCATTGTATCTCTGCTCAATCACATCATAAAACATGCACGAATATTCGCTCTCCCTTTTTATGAGGCATTCCCATATAAACGTAAAGATTTCAATTCTCAGAAAATATTGCTTTTTTTAATCCCTCTTAAGCAAAGCTAAATCGATTAACATTGAATTGTAATTAAGTGAGATACCTAATAGTTAATTTATTCTGTGCAAATGTCTAAAAAATGAAGATATACTGTAATAATATATTATATATTTTCAGATAAAACCATATTTCACTACTGTGTAGACAAATGAGCCAATTTATTCATTATTGGGAGATTATAAGTAAGGGAGCGAGCTTGTGATTTGACTTGTGGTTGCTTTGGGGACAATAGCAAGAGAGCAAGAAATTCTCAAATGGTGATCTTTTAAACACGAAGACGATCATTAAAGCAGGTAGGTGCTAATCATTAGTAACATAAGTAACAACATGACTCAAGAGTCAGCATATCTAATTGGGATTATTACTAATTTTAAGTACAGTCAACTCTTAGTTTCAGATAATGCAAGCAGCCATATATAGCCATTTAGAGAACCAACTTTCAATGGTGGGGTCTTATTACATGTGGCCACTTTCAATTTGCTTGTGCGCCTACATGTTGAATTTGAATATAGATGTTTCAATTAATAAGTTCGATATAATTTTTAAGGGTAATTAATTCCTGGGTCCCTGAAGTTAATCAAACTAGTTTTCAGGTCCATGAGTTTTGTAATACTGCGATTTCATCCTCCACGCATTCTTTATGTAATGTCATTAACAGAAAGTGGATAATTACTATCTTGCCCTCAACTAAATAAGAGTACAACCACATTCGTTAGTTCCAAACCTTCTCCATCAACGATCTCTTTCGTTGCTCTCTCCATCTTCTTCGATTTCATCACTCAAAACACTGAAAATTAGGTTTCTCATAATCAATTTCTTAGTTCAATTTCATCTCTCGTTCATCTCTCCATCTAATGCTTTTCAATTTCTTAAGTTTTAAACACTAAAGACTCGGGTTAACTTTTTTATTTCCATTACATAAACGTTGGTTTTTTGTGGTTTTTAGTTGGATAGAAGCATTGTAACTCAAAGTGTGTTATGTCTTTTTAGAGATTAGTTCATCTTTTTAGGGTTTTGTGTTGAATGATAGTAAATAATGTAGGGTCGGTTTGATTTTTGACATAAGAAGTTGATTGTGATGTTGCAGAGACAAAAAATGGATTGTTTGTGTTGAATTTTGAGGAAAATATTGCATTTATCGACAATGTGAACCTTGAAAAATTCTAACGTATGGTATTGTACAACTTTATGACTGGAGCATTCCACATGCCAAGAGACACACAACTGGAGTTTCAATTTAATAAGAAGAAGTTGAGTGATGATAAGGATGTGTGCGAGACGTGTAATGGTCAGGAAGAGGAAGAAATCAATATTTTAGTTAGCTTACATTAAACCCTTGACCACCATTATACGGGACAATGAAGACATGTTGTCTCCCTAAAAAACAAAGCTTTATAATTACATAATAAAAAAAGCTCTCTCTCACACACATAAGAAAAAAAAAAGCTCTCCCTTCTTTCTAAAAAAACACCTAGCCGCCCCCATCCTTCCCCCTCTTTCTTGGGCTGCCGTCGGACTCCTCTTACCGGCAGCAACCCACTCTCCGCCCCTTTCCACTCCTTTTTGTCCCTTTCTTCCTCCTCTCCTTCTCCGCCTCTCCCCTTCGTTTCCTTTCCTCCCCCTCTTCTGCTCCCTCGTGTTTTTGCTTAATAAGTGTAGATCTAGTTATTTGTTGCTAGATTTACTTGTTTGTAGGGCTAATCCCTCTTTCTCATGGCAGTTGTCCATGCTTTGGTTGGGCTTTTGTCCTGTTTTATGGGTTCTATTGGGGAACTCATTTATGGCTGGTGTTGGTTGTTGGTGAACGGCGACTCCTTTGTGACGTCAGTTCCAGATCTGGTGGTCGACAGTTTCTTGATCTCACACACGGGTTCTGCCTAAATCCAGCTCCAGATTCAGTCTTTTCATTTCCAATATGTTGTTAGATTATTATTGTTGTAATATTTCAATCAAATGTATTGTTAAATCTGCCTTTGCTATTGCATATTATTTGTCATTGGTAACCTCTAACATGGCATGGCCTTTGGATTGGTCTTCATACAATCCAATGTGCGTAATGACTCTTTGGACTAATTGTTCACAACAATGAATTCTAACTTCGGTTAAAAAAAAAAAGACACAGAAGACATGGGACCACAAAAAAAACACAAACCCCACTACTCATTCAAAACAGACAATGCATGTTGACCTTACACACATAGTAACCCCACCACTCATACAAACCAAAGCACAAGTAATGAAATAACAACTACAAACCCAAACTTTAGTGGGTTTTTTTGGATTTACAGTTTATGAATTTATAGATTGTTCCTCTTGCAATTAGTTAGTCTGTTTAAGTTAGTGAGATTATGTGAAACACATACAAAACTATACTATATTAAGTTTTGCATTTATAGTGTGAAATATTGGTATGAGAAAGTTCTCAAATTGTGGTTCTTTGAAGTTGTTAGTGTGCATTTTGTGTATGTTTGTATTAACATTTTATTATTATTTTGCATGTATTATCATTCATATTTCTGTGTTTTTATGTTACTTTGTATTTAATCGTGTACAAGGGCTGATTTGGTGAAGGATTGATTTGGAGCGTCATTGCAAGGCCTAGACGTAAGGGGTCGACTTCAAGACACGCGCCTGGTGCTAAAACAAGCGTTTTTAACCATTGGAACAAACAAAAAATGTGACCAACTGAAGAGAAATTAGGAGGGCTATTTTTGGAACTTTTGGACAAATCTAATTAGGTTTACAAATTGGGTGTTTGATATAAATACCTAGTCATTAGTTTTACTTTCTCTCTTTAGACATTCACAGCCTAGAACAACGATCTTTATTCTTTTGTGTTATTCTTTACATTATGAACAACTAAGCTCTTTTCTAGTCAATGTACAATCAAAGTTAATCTTTAATTAATTGTGAGGTTCTGTTTTAATTGTTCTTTATTGTTTATGCATTTATTCTATTTTTGTTTTTGAATGATTTATTATTATTCTGTTGATTGATTTGATAACGACCGATTGAATTGATTGATAGGATAATAGATTATCAGTTAGATTCGTGATTGCGTGTCTAGCATATGTGGTAAATTGATGTTGTTATTGTGATAATGGGCTTCGTTTGTCATTGATGGAATAGAATAATCTTGCTTAAATAAACTGTGGTTTCCGAGTTTGTTAGCTTGGTTGGGTCTTTATAATTCTTAATGCAGCCAATAAATGAAATTTTGCAGGGTGTCCTGGGGATTGTTTGTTGGTTAAGGAAGTAGTTTGCAGGGCTTCTCGGAACTATCAAAGCAGTAAGTAAATATTGATTACAGAGTGTTTCACCTGTAATTATAACTTGCCTGTATGAACAATACTGAATTATCTTTCGTTACCTGTGATCAATTAATTAAGTGAGACGGAGATGGATCTTGGCTAGGCTTTCGTGATATTGATTTCTTCCTTATTAATTTTGTATTCTTGATTTCTTTTATTGATTTATTTAACTGTTTTGTTCGACCTTTCACAACCAATTGACATCTTTACTTTTACAGTTATTAATTGCAATTAGATAAGTTTTTACCAGTCTCTGTGGATTTGACTCTGCTTGTCATTGTCTTCAATTATTATTTATTTTAGGCTTAAAGTAGGAATTTAAATTTTTTGGTTTCGACACCCATCAAATTTTGGCGTCGTTGTCAAAGATTTTGACTAATTGTTTTACTGTTTGATTTTCTTGTTTGCTTGTATGCGTTCTTCTTCTGCAAATGAAATCAAATTCAATCCTAAAATTGAAAAAACAGCAAAGAGGCTACAAAAAGAAGCAATACTGCGCAAGGCACAAGCTTCCTCTTCAGTGCCGCCTCTACCAGATACAACCGCAAAGATTTTTGATTCATCATTAGACACTGATTCAGACGTCAACATGGTTGAGAATAATGCACCACCTGTTCAACCTGTTGTTCCAGCTTAATAGACTTTGAAAGAGTTAGTTGTTCCACCTGTTGTTCAACAGCCACCCTGTATTCAGTATTAGCAGCTGCGTGTTCCATTTGAATTGAAGTCTGGGTTAATTCAGCTTTTACCCAAGTTCCATGGTGTGGAGAATGAGGATCCAAACAAACACTTGAAGGAGTTTCATGTTGTATGTTCTAGCTTCATGCCACAAGGTATCTTTGAAGACCAATTTAAATTGAGAGCTTTTCCATTCTCTTTGGCTGACAGAGCAAAAGATTGGTTGTTCTATCTACCTTATAATTCTATTGATACTTGAACTGACATGGTTCAACTATTTTTGGAGAGATTCTTTCCTGCTTCTAGAGCTGCTAACTTGAGAAGAGAAATTTGTAGCATTAAACAGCAGGATTCAAAAACTTTGTATGCTTATTGGGAACGGTTTAAGAGATTGTGTGCTAGGTGCCCACAACACGAGGTTTCTAAACAGTTGTTAATTCAATATTTTTATGATGGTTTGCTTCCATTGGAAAGGAGAATGATGGATGTACCAAGTAAGGGTACCATTATTAGTAAAACACCTTGAGAAGCTCGAGATATGATTTCGGTTATGGCCTCAAATTCGCAACAATTCATTACCAAGACTGAATTTTCACCTAGAGGCACAACTAGAGGGGTTCATGAGGTAGGCTCATCTCGGCTCGAAAATCAGCTAGATCGCATTGCAAACCTGTTAGAGAAATCATTCACGGTGCAGGAGCAAAACCCTATGGTGCAAAAAGCACAATTATATGTAATATGTGGAGAACAAGGCCATCCTTCTGATGCATGTTACTTCTTGCATAATGATGATCAATGGGCTCAAATTAATGATGTGAATAACTTTGATGGACAACCATCTAGGAAATATGATCCTTATTCATATTCTTATAACCCAGGTTGAAGAGGTCATCCTAACTTGAGATATGGGAATAAGCAACAAAATGTTCAACAACAGCATAACCAAATTCTTCAACAAGATCAGCCACGATCTACTCCATCACAACCATATCTTGGTGACAAAGTTTAAAGTCTCGATGAGATGATGAAGAATTTAATAACAACCACTCAAGCAACCTAACAACTACAACACAATGGTGTTCAACAGCAGCAGCGATTCCAACAACAAACTGAGGCTAATTTACAAGAAATTCGCAAATTAGCCATCTTAGTAAATAAATTGGAGACTCAGGATAAATTGCCACCACAACCTACTGTGAATCCTAGACAGGATGTCAATGCAATTAATCTGCGCAATAGGAAGGAAATACCCGGTGGTGATGGAAAAGATGCATCACGTCGAGGCCTAAAAGTGAAGGGTGATACACAAACAGATGTTGAAACTCAAAAAGAAAATACTCACTAACAACCAGTGACTGTCAACCTAGAGAAACCACCTTTCCCTCACCGTTTGGCAAAGAAAAAGAAGGGGGAAGATGATAAAGAGATCCTGAAGATGTTTGAGAAGATGGACATCAATATTCCCTTGTTGACAGCTATAAAGCAAGTTCCCAGGTATGCTCGTTTCCTTAAAGAATTATGCACTAACATTAATAAATTGAAAGGGAATGAGAGAATTTCTATGGGAGAAACTGTTTCAGCTGTTCTACAGAAAAATTTGCATGTCAAAGAAAAATATCCAGGTATGTTTGTTACACCATGTAAGATAGGTACTTATGGAATAGAAAAGGCTATGTGTGATCTTGGTGAGTCAATAAATGTCATGCCTTTGTCTATTTATTCTGCTCTGAATGTTGGTCCATTGAAAGAAAGTGGTTGTACTAACCCTTGCTGACAGGTCAAATATTTTTCCTGGAGGAGTGTTAGAAGATGTCTTAGTTCAGGTAAACAATTTGGTGTTCCCAGCTGACTTTTATGTTCTTAATATGCAAGATGATGGAACACCAAATTCGAAGTTATTGTTGTTAGGTAGGCCATTCTTAAAGACTGCTAAAACTAAAATTGATGTTCATGATGACACTATGACAATGGAGTTTGATGAGGCAGTCATTAGGTTCAATATTAATGATGCTATGAGACATGTGAATGATTATTCATCTATTTATTCCATTGATTCTGTTGAACCATTAGCCCAAAAATTGGCCTAGTTGTTCTATGATGACTCTTTACAGATTGCTTTAACACGAAGTCTAACTTCGTCAGTACTGAAAGGCTTAGAAGAAGAATGGGTTTTACCATCTCCATTGATTGGTGACATATCTGACTTGGAAATGTTACAGAGTGCTCCTGTGATGACTGTAAAATTGCAAATATAGAGTTCTGGCAACAAACTAAAACCTTCAATAGAGCATCCGCCTACTCTTGAGTTGAAGCCTCTCCCTGATCATTTGAAATACATGTTTTGGGGGGACAATGAAACTCTTCTAATGATTGTTTCCAATAAACTAAGTGAAGTGGAAGAAGAAAGATTAATACGGGTGCTACAAAATAACAAGGCAGCCATGGGTTGGATAATAACTGACATAAAAGGGTTGAGTCCATCAATTTGTATGCATCAAATTCTTTTGGAGGACAATTGCAAACCTTTTAGACATACCCAAAGGCATTTAAACCCACCAATGATGGAAGTAGTCAAGAAGGAAACTTGAAACTCCTTGATGATGAGGTTGTTTATGTTATCTCTGACAGCCAGCGGGTTAGCCCAACACAAGTAGTCCCAAAGAAAATAGGAATTACATTTGTTGCTAACAAATATGGAGAATTGGTTCCAACTTGAGTTCAAAATAGATGCAGGGTGTGTATTGATTATAGGAAGCTCAATTCTGTTACAAGAAAAGATCACTTCCCTTTCCCATTTATTGATCAAATGTTGGAGTGACTAGCTGGTCGTTCACAGTACTGCTGTTTGGATGGGTATTTGGGTTTCCATCAGATTCCTGTTGCTCCGAAAGATCAAGAAAATACCACATTCACATGCCCTTTTAGCACATTCGCTTATAGGCAAATGCCATTTGGTCTCTGCAATGCACTAGCTACCTTCCAGAGATTTATGGTGAGCATTTTCTCTGATTATGTTGAGAATATTATTAAAGTGTTTATGGACGATTTTACATGTCTTGAGAATTTGAACAAAGTGTTGAAGAGGTGCATTAAGGTTAATTTTGTCTTGAACTATGAGAAGTGCCATTTTATGGTGGACCAGGGCATTATTTTGGGTCACGTAGTTTCAGCTCAAGGCATTTAAGTGAATAAAGCAAAGATTGATGTCATTCAATCGCTGCCATATCTGACGAATGTGCGAGAGGTACGCTCTTTCCTTGGTCATACGGGGTTTTATAGGCGGTTTATAAGAGATTTCTGTAAAATTGTCCATCCTTTGAGTTGCTTGATACAAAAAGATGTTGAGTTTGTGTATGATGAGGCTTGCAAATCTGCATTCGATGTGTTAAAAGAAAGATTAGTAACAACCCCGATTTTGCAAGCTCCGGATTGGAATTTACCATTTGAATTAATGTGCGATGCTAGCGATTATGCAATTGGAGCTGTCCTTAGGCAAAATATTGGTCGTGATCCTTATGTAATCTATTATGCCTCTCGAACTCTTGACAGTGCTCAAATGAATTACTACACTACCGAAAAAGAGCTTCTTGCTGTGGTTTTTGCCAAGCTAAAAAATGACGCCAAATACCATATGTGGGATGACCCTTACCTGTGGAAGTTTTGCTCCAACCAAATCATTTGCAGGTGTGTTTCTGAATATGAAGTTTCTTCAATTTTACAATTTTTCATTCTTCAGTATGTAGGGGAGAGGCACTATGGACCATAAAGGACAGCAAGAAAGGTACTTGAATATGGTTTTATTGGCCTCATATTTTTCGTGATGCTTATCAATTTTGTAAATCTTGTGAGAAATGCCAAGCTTCAGGTAATATAGGTCGTGGGAATGAAATGTCACTTAACCCAATTTTAGTTTATGAGGTGTTTGACATTTGGGGCATTTATTTCAAGGAACATTTTTCCTCGTCTTTTGGCAATTTATAAATTTTGCTTACTATGAATTATGTTTCTAAATGGGTTGAGGCTAAAGCCACATGAACTAATGATGCTAAAATTGTTGTGGATTTTGTCAAGTCTAACATTTTTGTCACGTTTGGTTCGCCCAAAGCAATTATTAGTGATCATGGCACTCATTTTTGCAACAAAGTGGTAGCGGCTCTCTTCAGAAAGTATGGAGTTACTCATCGTACTTCCACCGCTTATCATCCACAGACTAATGGCCAAGCTGAAGTTTCTAATAGGGAGATTAAACGAATCTTGGAAAGAACCGTAAATCCAAATCGAAAGGATTGGAGCCTCAAACTTGAAGTCTCTCTTTGGGCATATCGAACAGAATTTAAAAACTCCCTATGTATGTCTCCCAATCGAATGGTTTATGGTAAAACTTGTCATCTTCCTGTTGAACTTGAGCACATGGCGTTTTGGGCTGTGAAACAATGCAACACTAACATGGATGAAGCGAGATAACAACGCAAATTGCAGCTGAAAGAATTGGAGAAAATTGGCAATGAAGCATACATAAATGTATCTATTCAAAAAGCAAAGATGAAATCCTTTCACGACAAACACATTGTTTCCAAATCCTTTTTGGTAGGCCAAAAAGTGCTTCTCTTTAATTTGACTCTGAAACTTCATAGAGGTAAGTTGCGTTCCAAGTGGTTAGGACCATTTGTTAACACTCAAGTTTTTGATCATGGTGCCATTGAAATTCATAGATTCGAAACTGGTAAAACATTTAAAGTTAATGGCCATAGGTTGAAAACTTTTTATGAGGGATTCGAGCCACACACTGTAGAGGTGATTTACCTCGATGATCCAGCTGATTCAGCTTAGCAATTCACCTCCGTCCAGCTAGAAAGACGTTAAAGAAGTGCTTCTTGGGAGGCAACCTAAGCCAAGTTTGTTTAGTTTTTCGTTTGATTAATTTCTGCCATTTATTCTTTTCATTTAATTTTTCATTCACTTTTTAGTTTTGCTTTCCCTTTTCTTGGACTCATTCTCTCTGTAGTC
Organism: Flueggea neowawraea; assembly: GCA_948243855.1. Lineage (NCBI taxonomy): Eukaryota > Viridiplantae > Streptophyta > Magnoliopsida > Malpighiales > Phyllanthaceae > Flueggea > Flueggea neowawraea. The sequence continues at coordinate 606 of CAODLS012223450.1, read as the reverse complement.
TATTTTATGTTGTTTTCATGGCTGTGTTTCAGTGTGGGGAGGGTGGGGAGGGTGGTGCATTTTGATTTTAATTTATGGTGGAAATTTGGCCAACACGTCGTCGTTTCATCGCTTACAAAAAGAATCCAAGCATTCCAATTAATTTTATGACGTTCAGATTCAGTAGCAGCAATGTTCAAATGGTGTTTGAAGATTTCTTTTGATGAATGATGGTGAAAAATAGACGTGTAAAAACCAAACCGAAACCGGCGAACCGAACCGAAACCGGACCGGTCAAAATCGGAACCGAACCGAAATCGGAACCGGCCGACTAAAACCGACGGTTTACGGTTTAGGTTCCGGTTTTTCGTTTTAAAAACCGTCAAACCGCCGGTTTAACCGGCTGTTTGAACCGGCGGTTCACTGAACCGTTGAAACCGCCGGTTCCAACGGTTATTTTCTTTTTTTTTTTTTATTTTTTGTTGTTTTTTTTTTATTTTTTCAACTCTATAAATACCCCACCTCATTCTTACCAATTTTACACCATTTTTTATCTCTCAATCTCTTCTACACTCTCTTAAAAATTTATTTTTCTATAAATTATTATTATTAATTACTAATAGAATA
>CAODLS012223289.1:0-24728 GCA_948243855.1 Flueggea neowawraea | reverse complement strand
TGTTTGTTGCTCGAACAAATATCTTTTTAGAAGAGCAATTTATTTTTAAAAGAAATAGTGGGAGTAAAGTACTCCTAGAGAAAATAAGAGAACTACAAATAGTCACTGAAGATAAAACATAGATTCAAAATTACTTGCAAGGTGTTGTGGAGTCTGAGCCTGAAACACAAGGCCTAAGAAGGTTTGGTAGGATACGTCACGAGCCTGAGAGATATGAATTTCTCATAACTGACAATAAATGAATTGTTCTTGTAGGCCATAACGAGCCTATAACCTACCAAGAGACGATTGTAGATTCAAATTCCGCAAGATGGCTTGAAGTCATGGATTCATAAATGCAATCTATGTATGACAACCATGCTTGGAACTTAGTGGATCCACCTGATGGAGCCAATGTCATTGATTGTAAATAGATTTACAAGATAAAAGCTGATGAGATCTTTAAGGTAAGACTTGTTGCAAAAGGTTTCAAATAAACTCATGGTATTGACTATGATGAAATCTTTTCACCAGTCGTCATGCTCAAATTCATTAGAATTCTTCTTGCCATAACATCATATTATGACTATGAGATATGACAAATGGATGTCAAAACAACTTTTCTAAATGAAAATCTCCTTGAAGATGTGTATATGACATAACTCGATGGTTTTGTCGATCCAAAAAATTTTAAAAGGATATGCAAGCTTCAAAAATTCATTTATGAATTGAAGTAAGCGTCACAAAGTTGGAATCTTTGTTTTGATGAAGCAGTCAAAGAATTTGGATTCATCAAGAACGCAGATGATCATCGTGTATACAAGAAGGTTAATGGGAGTACAATAATGTTCTTAATACTGTATGTTGATGACATCTTGATCATTGGAAACGACATTCCAACCTTACAGAGTGTTAAGACTTGGTTTGGAGAATGTTTCGCAATGAAAGACTTAGGTGAAACTTCACATATCATAAGGATACAAATCTAAAGAGGTAGATTTAAGAGACTAATTGGATTAAGTCAAAGTGTGTACATTGATAAGGTGCTAAAAAGGTTTAGCATATTGAATTTTAAGAAAAGAATGATTCTAATGGTTCTTGAAAAATCATTAAGTAAGGCTAGTTGTCCTATAACAAGACAAGTCAGAGATTACATGAGTAGGATTCCATATGCTTCTGAAATTGGATCTATCATGTATGTCATGCTTTGTACACGTCCTGATGCCACATATGCTCTAAGCATGATTAGTAGATTCCAGTCCGATCCAGATGAAAGTCACTGGACTACAGTTAAGAATATCCTTAAGTGATTGAGAAGAACTAATGATGTTTTTCTTGGTCAACGGAGGATAAGAATGCGAACTAGTACTAAGTGGTTACACTGATGTTAGATTTCAATCTAACCGTGATCGCAATCTGGTTATGAGTTTTGTTTGAATGGAGGTGTAGTCAGTTGGAAACGTTCCAAGCAAGACACTGTGGCCGAATCTACTATAGAGTCTAAGTATATAGCTGCGTCAGACCCAGTAAAGGAAGATGTTTGGCTCAAGAAGTTTATTACTGGTTTGGATGTTGTCCCAAGTATCGCAAACCCATTAAACTTGTATTGTGATAATAGTGAGACTGTTGCTCAAGCCAAGGAGTGCATATCAAAGAACCAAACACATACTTAGATGTTTTCACCTTATTCGAGAGATAGTCGGAAAAAGGAGACATCAAGATATGCAAAGTTGAATTCAAAATATGCAGAGTGGACACCAATGACAATGCGGTAGATCCCTTTATAAAGGCTTTACCAAAACCGAAACATGAAAGACACGTCAGGTCTTTAGGTATTAGGTTTGCTCCTGATTGGGACTAGTGCAAGTGAGAGACTGTTAGTTTTGTGCCATAATTCAATCATGTAAACATTATTATTTGGTTTATTTAATAAAAAGATTCATTTTATTTCTATAAAATATTATTCATTTTATGAAGATAAAAACTCAATGAATGGTTTATTCTTCTTTATGTCATCAAATGCATGACTTGATAGTAAAATCATAAAGACAAGAATAAAACTATTTTAAATGTCTCTAATCAATCATTATTATGAGAATGATGATGAATTAATATTAGTATGTTGCTAAGTAAGATAATCACGTTTTACTGATTATGGATATGAGATCAACTTAGAACATAGATGCATGTTGGAGAATATGTATTGGACTGACCCGCTATAAAAACACTTCATGGATTGTTGTCACAAAGTAGCTTTCATGCAGTGGTGATGTTTGAGTCTTCTGACTAAAACTCACTATGGACTCCTACATGAGGAATCACATGTTTTGACTTAGTCAAACGTTATCTGTAAAAGGGTAACTATAAATGTTATGATTGGATGTCATGAATCATGTAGAGGAGTGATAGTGAGAGTGATTGATTTGTTTCTCTTATGAAGAGTGATATCTTTTGGCCATTTGATGAGTGTGATTGATGAAATGTATGCATACTCAAATAAATTGATAAAAGGGTTTATCAATGTCATTTGTTATATTAATCTACTTAAGATCAAGAAATATGCTAAGTAATATAAGGTTGACATGTGACAATGTCTTATATTTAGATGAGATATCGTGAGATAAAAAGGCTAATATCAAACTGTGAAAGGTTAACTCGGATCATCGACATCCATTTGATTTTGGGTTGCCATAATGTATTACTAGATACCGCTTATGGACTTTGTGCCCAAAAGTTTGGGACAATGCTCATTGTCAATTTCAAGTGGGTCTATTGGGTCACACACAAGAATGAATTGGATTAGTTACAAAAGTTCTCTCTTTTTAGTAACTGAATTATTATGATGATTAATTTGATTAATCAATAATAATTCAGGGTTTTGTAATTTATGTATTAAATAAGATTTAATACATAATCTATTAATGTAATGGGCTTTTAATGTGAATCACTAATTATCATGATTATAATTATTTAATTATGTGACATAATTCAGTCTCATGTGATTTATTTTATGATAATGTATCATATAATTAAAAGTCCAATAATATTATTAGAACTCGTGATTTTCGGCATTTCTTAACCTAAATTGGAGGGAGAAAATTTGGTATACAAACCTAAAAAGGGAGGAGAAATTCGACTCATCTTTCCTATTTTTTAGGAGTCATTTTCATTGTGTGACAATGATGAATTCGACACAAATAATTACTAATTAGGAGTTTTATTGTTGTTTGACAAGGGAAATAAAACCTTAATTTGTATGTGACAAATTTAATTAAAAAGTATTTTATTCTTGTGGGATAAGAAAGCCAAACCTAATGAGACAAGGATAGGAATTCGGCACACTTCTTCTAGAATAGGAAGAGGCCGAATCCTTAGAGGGCAATGAGGGAAATTTCAGCCATATTGTGCACCTATTTAGGTCTCCTCATGCCTATAAATATGATGCACTTCTTGCCATTCTATTCATTCTTGCAAGGCAAAGTCTAATTAGTGAGTGTCATTTTCAAAGAGAATTATTTTGTGAGTTTTAGAATAGATATTCTAAAAGAAGTGTTAGTACACTCCAATGCAAGGTAAGTTCATTCGTGTGAATACATCTAGACACGTTCGCGCAAAGGCAACGTGATTCCACAAAGGTGATTCGGGTTTTAGGTGCTAAAAGCTACACCAACGTTTCATAAAATCAAACGATCAAGCTTTGGTGAAAGGTAGATCTTATAACTCTAATTATATATGTTGATATGCATGGGTCTTTGGGGGAATTCAAAGCTTAAAAATTTTGTTATTTTCACTGCATTGATTAATTATGAATGTCATAAACGAGCCATGAATTCCAACATAGCGAGCATGATTATGAGGTCCTATCTTATGAATCTTATGAGCAATTTATACTCGATGATCTTACCAACCCTAAATCCATCCACGTTGACATTGAAAATGGAACATTTATACTTGTTGATCTTACCAACGTTAGATCCATACACGTTGACATTGAAAATGGAACGGCGTGGGTGGAATTGAAGCGATTTGCATGGATTTCCCGTTGATAGATTAGAGGGCATTTCTTCGAGCTGAAGCCATGAATCCTTTAAAAGGAGGTTAATCTCTTCTCAGATGGGATGAACTAGAAAAGGTAGGCTTCTCACGCCGTGGAGAAGGAACATGAATGTCTCCTATGCTTTGGGTTTCCTTCTTTAACTTCCTTATATGATCATCAAGAGATTCGAATTCTTCATCAAATTGCTTTGCAGCAATCTTGTCATACATGAAACTTTCCGGCTTGACTAATCTTTTTTGGAGATCTTTTGTGATCCTTTCTACGGTAGGTACAACAGTTTTGATTTCTTCATCATTCTTCTTGATAGCTCTAGAACAAGCTTTCTATCCTACTTCAAGTGACTCTTCTTAACAAGATGACTCTTGCTTTGCCAATTTAATACTTTCTCGATAGATGTTAAAGGCTCCAGAGAACCATCAGACCTTACAGTCGTTTGTCTGATGAAAGGTCTCATAGAAACACCAGTAGTTGTTGTCTAGACTAAAGGAGGGTAGTCACTTTCATAACTACTTTCTTCTGTTGGCTTAGAGGAAGAAGCCATAAAGCAAGGAATATTAGGAACTGTAGGAATACCGACAGAGGAAACCACTTCTATCTTGCAAAAGCCTTCTTGCCTTAAGATCTTCAGAGCTTCATCATAAACAGACAATGGAAATTTGGTTTTCCATTCTTTAGCCAGTTTTCATCATTCCTCTTTCTTATGTCATTTGAGATACCGACCCATGGAGAAGAGCCTCCATATTTATCATGTTGCTTGGGGAGTGGTCGGTAAGAGGATATGGTTTTTCCTTTCCTATCACCATGAAAGTGATCTTCACAACACTAACATCCTTCTTCACACATATTGGGATCTGTGTTCCATATGAAATGTCCTTTAATTTTGTCAGTATAGACTGGTTGACCATCAGGCTCAAACCACATTATAGGAATCTTCTTATTAGCAGGAACTGGACAATTCATGGCTATAGTCTTGAAGAGAGATGAACAAGATTTATCATCCTTAGCGCCTTCAGATGTTTTGAAGATTGTTTCAACAACTCCATCCTTTCGTCGATGGAACATGTAATCTTGGACTAGACATGCTTATCATTTGTCCTTATCTTCTCATAATTGGTCAGCAAAAAATGTGGGACAAATTTTTCCAAAGTCTCAATATCCAACTGTTTAGGAGTCTGAATAATAGTAGGGATCTTATTTGTAGTCTTAGAGAAGACATATAGAGCATCCGGAGATCCATAACCATTGAGGTCAATGTATGGTCTTGTACCCTGAAACATACTTGTTGATGCAGAGTAGCTATATGAGAAGAAGCTATATGAGATACTCTTTTGATCTGGATTTGTACTTTCATCCCTGATGAGAGATTAGGATCTCTTAAAGACATAACAAAATTGGGATAGAAAGTTACCATCATGCTTCTAGCATTTAATGTGGTCATAACAACACTAATAACTGCATGTTGATAATCCAAGACACTAGAGTCCAAGAGAGTCATTTTAGCAGATACTGGACATCTCTTCCTACCATTATAGGTTAAGAGTAACCTGATAGCACCTCATTGAAGATGAATGTATCATTCACTTAAAGATTGGTTGATTAGGGATTGAGGTACTTCAATGGTGTCGTATTATTCCTGTTTTGTGGCTAACATGAGATTTTGATCCATCCTGGATGTTTGCACATACTCTTTTGGTTTAGGTCTATTTCGATGCAATAGGTGTCGTATAGAAACACCTCTTGGTTTGTCATATATGGTGTATGGGTTGATGAGGGGTTGAACTGAAGTTGCTACCTAAGCTCCTTCAGGGATATAGTTGTATTCTACAAGCTTGTCTAGTTTATTGGTCTTATGGATATTAAAAGACAGTGTTTTGGATAGTTGGATTATACCAGAGATAAAGGAGGAGGTTAAGGGTAAATCAGATGGTGTATTCATGATTTGCGTTTAATTTATTTTCTTACTCTCTTCAGAAAAATTGCAAGAACAAATAAGGGTGTCCAATCTGGCTCTGATACCACAACGCTGATCACCTTACTATGCAATGCTTCTCACACTTTCTGCATATGGTGCACTCCATTGTGACTTACTAGTGTACTTTGTTCTTTTGAAGCCATTGCACAGTAATGACCAGAACTATAAAATCTTGCCATTATGAACACCCTTATATTACTCCCTCAAAATCTCATTGGATTTCAGAAGAAGATAAAGGAAAACTTAGAAAGCCATAGAGAGATTTGAGATATTAGACTCACTTTTGCCTCTTTATTTCTCAAATGAAGTCTTAAATCGACTCCAGTGGCTACAACAAGACAAAAGATGCCACATCATAAATGGCCGACAAAAGAAAAAGGAAAGGAATTAGATTCCTTTCATAATATCATAGATTAGGCCAAAATATTTGACTAACACAACACACGATACATTAAAACAATATACTTTAACATGTGGCAGACAACCATATGCGATATTGTAACAAAAGTTGACACGACATTACTGAGGCAGATAATCTTCTTTTCTTTGATGTAGAAAAAACACTTATCTTTTCGGTGGTGATGGAGATCTCTGTCTGTTAGGTGGGCTGATAGATCTTTCTTTAATCTTTGTCCACATACCCTTGTCATTTTCCAATGGATGAAAATACGGAGAAGCATCATTCCATAACCAAGGATCCTCGATTTCAAAAATAAGGAGGTTCCAGATAGTCAATGCCTTAGACTGAATTACTGATTTAGTCGGTATGAGTTTGAGGTTAAACACATCAAAGGCAACAACAACATTATTGCAGACTATCTTTCTCGGCCTAAAAAGAAGATTTCAGGACAATTGATAATTGATCTCCATAAAGAAAGACTGAAAAGATCAATTCATGTTATCACCTCAAAAGGCACAATTCCATTAATTCTTATGGCGGGACCATCCAGCTCATCTGGACCAAAACCATAATATCTTGCCACCATGCAGAAAAGAGATTTTCCACCTGGCCTTAGTGGAAATGAGGAGCCCAGTCAAATTACTCTTTTTGCTCAGACACGTGGTCCATTTCAAAGTAAAGTTACCAGATATATACTTTACAAGTCTAATACCGAGGTATTTTGTATTTAGTCATCCGTATGTCTTCCTCACAAAGCCACACCTTATGGCTTCCTCTTCTACGGAAGATTTCCTCTAGTTTCTATGGTGTCTTGTTATTGCACACAAAATTGCTATTGAATTCACTGCCCAGGAGTTACTTGATCATATCAACGATGACCAACAATGCAGATCTCTTCTTTAGACCTTCCCTGAATGGTTTGATGATATCACAGTTTGGAGAAAGACGTTGAGCATCACCATTAACAATGAGAGACATTTGGGAAAAAATGGACAGCCCTCATCTGAGGTGTATATCTTTCTTCATCCTTACTTTCGTCACTCTCAAGGATTCCTATGGACACAGAACATCTATTATTCTTGGGGCACAATATACCCATTTGTTCGTGACAACCCTCTGCAGCGAAAAGTTTTGGTGGAACATTTATGTTTTATCAACAATTCACCATTACCACCACCTACAATGCTTGTAGGATTCCAAACACGTCCTATAGAAGTGGTCATCACTCCATCTGTTACTATGACACCCATCACTATTAGAATGTTTGAAGGACCTTATAATCCACCTGGTCAAACTCAAGATTCAGTTATGGAAGAATTACAGCAAGTTGCTCCTATACAACCATTACTAGGATATGAACTGCACCGGGATTCTTTTGGCAACAATAGTGATTCATCTCCAGAACAAGAGTATCTTTGGTTATGGAATGATGCTTGTATTTTCATCAATTGGAAAATGACAAGGTAAGTGGACAAGGATTAAAGACATATCTATCAGTCCACCAAACAGACAGAGATCTCCATCACCATCGAAAAGATAAGTGCTCTGTCTACATCAAAGAAAAGAAGATTCTCTGCCTCAGTAATGTCGTGTCAACTTTTGTTACAGTATCACATGTTGTTGTCTGTCACATGTTAAAGTAGTTTATTTTAATGTATCACGTGTTGTGTCGGTCAAATATTTTGGCCTAATCTATTGTATTATGAAAGGAATCTGATTCCTTTCCTATTTTTTTTGTCGGCCATTTATGATGTAGCATCTTTTGTCCTGTTGTAACCACTGGAGTCTATTTAAGACTTCATTTGAGAAATAAAGACGCAAAAGTGAGTTAGACTAATATCTCAGATCTCTTTGTGGCTTTCTAAGTTTTCCTTTATCTTCTTCTGAAATCCAATGAGATTTTGAGGGAGTAATATAAGGGTGTTCATGATGGCAAAGATTTTATAGTTCTGGTCATTACTATGCAATGGCTTCAAATGAACAAAGTACGCCAGTAAGTCGCAATGGAGTGCGCCATATGCGAAAAGTGTGAGAAGCATTGCATAGTAAGGTGATCAGCGTTGTGGTATCAGAGCCAGAATGGATACCCTTATTTGTTCTCACAATTTTCATGAGGAGAGTAAGAAAATGATAAATTAAACACAAACCATAGATACACCACTCAAGAAAGTCTTAGTAAAATCAGTGACGATAAAATTTTATTTTCAGATACCAATTTGTCGAGTGGGCCTCGGAGGCCCCTCATTTAATCTCACTTAATTTATATAACGATAAATCATCCATATATATATATATTATCATTATTTGATTACAATTTGTAACTATTACGTATGCTACCAGAATTCTATAAATACAATCCATCCAACTCGATCTATCCACAAGGCTGGAGTATATGTTGCTCAGTCATCTATCTACAGGGCTGGAAATGGAAAAAGAAAACGAGTAACGAGTGATAAATACTCAATGAGCTAAAGGCAATTTAAAATCCCATCTCCAAGTTTTAAAACTCAAAAGCATTTATTTTTCTTTAGTCAATTTATTTGAGAACATAATGGTTGAACTTCTAAAGTTTATCTTAGAAATATTGAATGCCTTAGCTAAATTCCTTTTAGCCTTCAGCACTATCAACCAAACTTGCACATTATACATTGGTAACATGTTTCCTCTAAAAACTCGTATTTTCTTTTATTTTTGAAATAAAACTAAAGATTTCGTAAGTCATTTTAAATAAATTCCTTTATGTTTTATCATTGTGCTTTTCGACCCACTTTGAGTTATAAACTTATATTCTATATTTCAATTCTACTCCTTTGGTTAAACTTTCTTATATGTTATTGAACTGCAGCCTTTGTTGTTTTCAACTATTTTCTTGTTCACTAATTGCAATCATATTCCCAATCAATTAACCTTACCCATCTTGTTATTTCTAGCTTTTCCTAGAGGAGAGGGGAGGTTGGGGAACAATCGGTGAGTGCTCGTTAGAGAGAACCCTCCAAATTGAAGGGATCCCTTCAATCTCTTAAGCTTTACTAATCATGGGACTTCATCTTTGCATGGAGGGGCCAAAGCTATATATGCTATAGAGACTTCCAATACTAACCGGAAGGTGTTACTTATTCTAACGACTTCTCATTCTTATGCACAATAAAAGGATTTCTAAAATAACTTTCCTGATAGTATATAACAATAAGATAGAACCACCGCGTAGACTTCTTGACCTAAAAAGAAACAGAATAAGCTAAAACTCAGTATACATAATGTGTTGTGCAGCATAATTTTTGACAAATCCCCATGCATCACTCATCCATGCTAACTACCTGTCAAAAGAGAAAAAAAAATGCAATTAGCATAGTCAATTGACATAGACACCTTAAGTAGTAAAAGAGATGATAGAGATTGAAGATGAATACCTTATGGTGCACCTTGTTCAATTGTTCCTTGACCTTGAGCACTTCCCCACACGCATTAGTAAAATCAACGTTCAATCGACTTGTATAACGACCGAGTCAAAGACAACAAACAGCACAACTTCTCATACCATACCTAAAAGCTTCCTTCTTGTTTATGGATTCAAGACAGATGCAAATTTTGTAATATCTAAGAGATACGAAGTTGGCCAAAACAGGAACAGAGAATGCAAAATTGCCTATTGTCCCCCCAAGTCATAAATGATGAATCATAAATAGCAGGATACATGTCCCCAAGTCGCATATTGTCTTCCTCAACCAACACTTTCAGAATAGGAACTGCCTGAAGGTAATATGTCTGTGGATTGGATTCCCCTGTAAAATAACCAAACTGAATAAAATAAAGGTTTTCTTTGGCAACAAGTAAAAATAATTTTATGGCCAAACAACGTATAACAAGAGTATAAACTCTCCCTCTATACAAATCATATCTGGGAATCACAAAAACAAGATACTTTCAAACCATAAGAGATAGGAACAACCAGGAAGAAAGATCAGCTAAAACCCCAATTCGTGCATCCCATTCAGCGTCTCAAAACAATAATGCACAAGTAAAGAACAAATGAGTGGACTAGTTTCTATCTACTGGCAAGTATAGTATCATCAATATGAATTCGATGTGTAACACTATCCAAATTCCTTCTTATAACTCAGTCAGAACCGAAACTTTCATAACAATGTATACAATAGATCCAAGTAATATCAGACCTTTTCTATAGGTGACCTCGCCCAGGGCAGACAGTATGTTCACTTTCTCCATCGAGTCGGGTTGTTGCTCGACAACGGAGTAGTTTACAAGTAGAGCATTCTTTGCTGCTTCCAGCTTGTCACAATTACCCAGTCGATTACCTGTCCGTATATAACATAAATTTGATAAAATTATGTAATTGTAAAATTAAAAGCTACGAAAGAAGATTGTAGAGAGTAATTGTTAGATGAGATTACATACTTGTAAAATTAATTGAATGGATGACTAACCATCAGGTAGGGAGGGAAGGAGGGGGCAAGGAGAACCATCACTGATCAAGTCGTCGTGGTAATCAGCTTCCATGGGTACGAGATTCATCGGGTCATCCGATGCAAAAGGTATTTGGCGAAGCAACATCATCGCGTACTTCAACTATAGAGGCGCAAAAGGAGAGCGATCGGTGCTGAAACAAACAAACATCGCAACAAGAATAACGTAGAAGAATTAGGAACTCACATTCAAATTATTCTCACACATTTTGATCCATACTAAGGGGTGGATCTACATAGGGACCAGCAGGGGCCCGGGCCCCTGCTCCAGTCGGAGGAGGGCCATGGGAGCCTCCCTCCGGCGGGTTCCGCCATGAACCAAAGAAAAAAAGAAGAGAGCTTGAGTTGAAGAGCTGTGGAGGATAAAGCAGTGGGAGAAGATGAAGAAGAATGCCTTGTTTTCAAAACACCATTTTGAAGAGGTGAAGTTGCTTGGTTATGGAGTCTGGTTCGGGATCTGCAAGAGATTGCGGTAGCCGGCGAGCAGAGATGAGACGAGGATGAAAGAAGCTAGTAGGTTTTGTTTTTAATTAAAAAGGGAGGTGCAAACTAAAACGACAACGTCGCCTTTTTGGTTTATTGAAACGACATGAATTTGAGTTCAACACCTTGGCAATTGTTAGGCTGGGCTAGTTCATGGTAGACTTTTTTAAATTGGGCCAATTACAAAAATATATTCATTTAAGATAGAGATAATTACATTGTATTTTTAATATTCAGTTTTTCTTACATTCTTCCGTTGTCAGGCATTTTTTTTTTTAATTTTGAACCTTCAATTTACAATTTTATGATACTCATTCTTGGTCTATACGAACTAAAGTTCTGTTTAGTCCTTAATTTTTTTCCATACTAAGTAAAGTTCTATTTAGTCCTCTTTTTTTTTTCTTCTCATTTAGTAAACTTGTTCTCTCTCCTCTTTCTCCTCTTCTCTCTCTTCCCCTCTCTCTCTCTCCCTCTCCCTCCTCTCTCCTCTCCCACGTCTCTGGCATCTTCACCTCCTCTCCCTCCATCTTTGCTTCCTCTCCCTCCATCTCTGCCTCTTCTCCATCATGTCCCTTCCTTCTGACTTTCTCCCTCGTCTCATTCTCTATTGGTCGAGCTGCTCTGATCTTCCTTCGTCTTCCTCGGATCTCCGTCGCTCCTGGAACTTCATCGTTGTGTCATTTTCAATGCCTCAAATCTCCGCCTCGGCCTTTGTGTGGTTGTTGTTGTTGTTGTTGGTAGGGAACGAGCAGGCGACCAAATCTGGCCATTAGAGCGATTGTTAGGGTTTCTAAAACCCTAACCGCTTGCTATTTTTCATTTTGTTTTGATAAAATCTTTTTTAAATATTAACAATTTTTTAAAAAAAATTCAAAAAAATTTAATGTAAAAAAAATTTATTTAAAACATAGTTAAAGTTTTTCAAAATTAAGATATAGTTGGATGTTTTTCAAAATGGTTTACATGGAGTTAATGTAAAGGTTGATTAGGTTACTAAAAAAGGTTGTGTTGAAAAAGTTTATATGAAGTTTATGTAAAGTTTATATGAAGTTGATATAAAGTTGATATAATGTTTTTATTAAGTTTTAAAAGTGTTTTTAAGTTTTGCCAAAAATAGTTTTTGAAGTGTTTTGAAATTTTATAATGAGTTTATATAAAGTTTATATTGAGTTTATTAAATTATTTAAGATTTAAGATTTGTTTACAAATTTTTAAAAAGTTTATATTAAATTTATATGAATTTTATATGAAATTAATAAAATTTATATAAAATTAATAAAGTTTATATAAAGTTTTTATAAATTTTATATAAAATTTGTATAAACAGGTTTATCAAAAGTTATTTTGAAGTTTTCAAAAGGTTTATTTTTTGTATATTTAGTAGTTTAGAGTTTTTTCTTTCATTTTTAAAAACAATAAATTTAAAGGCACAAGGATAAAAAAGTAAAAAAAAATAAAAAAATAGAATTCCAAAAACAAGTTTATGTAGAGTTTATATTAGGATGATTTTAATGTTTTAAAAAAAATTGTAGAGTTGATTTTAGGTTAATTACAAAAAAATAGAGTAATTTAAAAAAAAAAAATGAAGAAAATAAAAAAATAAAATACAATGACTAAAACTGGAAAAAAAAATAAAAATGAATTATAGTAAAAAATATAAGAAAATGACCTTTTTTAGTATGAGATGTAAATAAAATAAATTGTGTGGTATGATGTAAGTTAAAATATAATACGATGTAAGAAGAAAATAAATGAGTCATTTATTTGTAATTAATTGTCTAAATGGTGGTATTTTTGTAACTTACCCTTTTAAATTTTCTTGGCAATCGCCTCTATGTATGATTTAAATTTTCTTTTTTTATTTTTTCAAATAAAGTTTCCAAACTCCAAAACGTAAATTTTAACACATTTTAATTTGTATTTAATTCTTTTAAAGTAACATAATAGAATTTTATATATTCAATGAAAGAAATATTACGTAATCAAGTGTGTCAATAATTAATCTTCTTTAATAATAATTTTACTTACAAATGTAGGATTATTTAGAGTTTAATAATAATTAATTTTTTTATTGCAATTGCATCTGTTAAAAAAATATTTTTTGTCATGCATGTTATCAAAAATGGATTTGCGAAATAGGATAGGAGATTAATGGAAGAATGATCTCCTGGGGGTATATATCAAGAAATAAGCTTTTATACCTATTGTTAATGAGACTATTTTACAACGTTTTCAGAGCATGACGATACGTCAAAATTAAGTTTTTAACAAACACCACCTAAATAGAAATGGCAACAAATTTTTGGAAGGAATTTTGTGTGGTATCAATGCTTGCTTCTTCTCCACCTTGCCATGTCATCATTCTATCTCCAGAACAAAGACCCTTTTTTTTTTTTTGCAAAAACACATCTGTCTACAATGTAATCTACAAAAACTACGTAATCCAAACACACCCTAAATGTAGCCATAAGTCGTTTTCATTCTGAAGCTGGATTAAAATCGGTCTGTTAAAACTGGACTAAAATCACTTGACTCAAAATCGGACCCTAAATCTTGTTGGCTGATGGAACTTCGAATGCTAACAGCAACAACTGAAATGGAGGGCAATACAGCTTTGAACTTTAAATGCAAGCAGCGAGGATTGAAATGTAGGGCATGGAGCTTTGAGTGCAAGCAACAACGAATGGATTGTGAAGGCTTGGGGGCGTGTAACGAGTGGCGATGTTTCAGGGTTGTGGAGAATGGGGTGATTCGAATGTGTATTATGGAGAATCTTCCATTGAAAATACAATGCAACCTCTCTCCTTGAATACATTTGACGCTCCAGGTTTATAATCAATAGAACCCTAACAAAATGACGTAAGAAAAATAAATGTAGCGAATTGTCAATATTAAGGTCTAGAATTTGATCTAAAAATTAGCATATTAGATTCTCAAACTGATTGTAATCAACTGAATAATTAGCATATGCTAATGCAATAATTAATTATAATTAATGCTACATTATGTATAACAATTGTCTTATGTGATTGTTTTCATCTTGGAACCAATTTCTCATAATGAAATAATCACAAACTAATCAGAACCCAATTTTAAAATCTTTCTAGAAGTGTCATTATAGTTGTGCAACGTTTAATGGATCGAAAGTGATCTCACTTTCTTGTGTGACTAATCGGAAAGTAACACAATGAGAAATTAATAACCCTTTAACATATTATCAAGTTTACAAAAACTCCAACCCATATTATTAATTTTTTTGACAAATATAAATTATTTGATTCGAAGTTATTTCGACACTATTAAAATAAACTTTTTTTTGGTTAATAATGAGTGAAATTAAATTAAAAGTGTAGTCACCAAATCAATGGCGGGATATGGATTTAATTTGAATGATTGCCATTGATTTTTCAACAATCTTTAACATTTGTGCGCCTTTCAAATGGAAGAAAATGACTGCGACGGCGACATGTTATTATTTTTATTCGTTTCTTTTTCCTTTCGATTCTTTTTATCATTGTTCTTAATGGGGCTGATATAGTTTTTTAATGCAAATATGAGTGATTCACAATTTTAACGTAATTTAATGGACTCTGCAATATTATGGGGAAACTTTATTTGTTACAAAGTTTGAAAACAATAGAAAGGATTTTACAAACTCCAAATTTTAAAATTTTAAATAATTACTAGTTTATAAATTTTCTTATAAATTAAATATACCACCAAATTTGGTGTGATTTGTAAATAAATAAGCATATTCGAAAATCGGGTTTGATATACTGCTAGAACTTGATAAAATAATAGCCAATCAAACAATCCACAAAGAACTGGATGATGATGAAACAGTGCCAAAAGGATTACTATTGATCTTTTTTCTTCAGTTTTAATTATCTTTTATTCTCTATTATACTCAATCTTCATTTTATTTTCAATAAAAATATAATTTCATCATTGTGTTCTTGTTATTATTGCTAAAGAAGCAAGAGACCCATCACTAGCAAGAGACCCATCAAAACGAGTTCGTCCTTTTGCTCGTTCTCAATCGTTTGAAAAGAAGTCGAGATCTCAAGCACAATTTTTAATTCTCATTTCGGTTTAGGAACACCTTAATCACTTGGCACGCTCTGCAATTCAAACTCACCAAAGGACGACATTGTTTTCCCGAGTTCTAATAAAAAAATGGGGAATAATTTAATGGCACGCCTGGTGGGGCAGACACAATGATGTTATGATGTCGTTCTACAATCAAAATAAATATAAAAAATACCAACCTGGTTTCTATTACCGAGTGGAAGAAGAGACTCTTGCAACAACAAGGGCAATGCGAGCCAATGAAGAAGGGAATCCTTATTCCTATTCTTACTACGACTCTGCATAAGTGGTTTATCCTGTCGTACAAAGCCCCAATACAATTATGGGCTTGGGGGGAAATGTAGGCAACTTGGGCAAGGATACTATACAAAAAATTGCAGTGGAGAGGTTATTGCAGTAGGTGTCTATGAAGATGAAGCATATGTGGAAGAATTGTGGGACCGTCTCACAAATCTAGTAAGTCTTTATATCCAAAGCAAATTTGGGCTCGGGGGGCAACATCGACAAACCGAACGTGAGTATTGCCCCTCAAGCCCCCAAGTAGATTATTCTATGATGATCACCAAAACTATTGTTGGTCTAAAGAATTGGTATGCCAAAATATCCAAGAAGAGTGTAGTAAAACTTATGGGGAAGGCCACCAATTCCAAAGAAATTTTGAGGAGTACGAACAGGAAGTGTGTTACCCATCAACCAATCAAGAAAATTACTATAATGACCACCAAGATTATGATTGGTCTGAGGAAATGGTAGGCCAAAATAATCATGAGGAATATTATCAAAACTATGAAGGAGGCCACTAGTTCCAATAACAAATGGACGATGCTCCTCAAGTGGATTATTTTGACGACCACCAAGAGGATGGTTGGCCACATGGGAGTGAACAAAATTTAGAAGATGGTGAGTCATACCATGACCCAGAATTAATTAAGGAATCACCATCCCTTCCTAAAGGACATGATACTTCGGTCGTCCAAAAAAGTATAGAACCTTGTGACCTTAGCCTAAGCATACAAGAATTAAAGAAAGCCATAGAGGTATTTTGTAAATCCACACAAGGTCAAAGCACTGGTGGGGAAGTTCAAAAAAATAAAACATGCACACTCCTTAAAAGAAAACTCACCTCGAGTAAGGAACCTTAACTCTCCCATGAAGGTGGCAGGAAAAGAAAGGATGAGTGAGTCTCTTCTAAAGGAACAACCATTAAATGATCCTCCACTGGAAGTGAAACCTCTAAGGGAGTAGTCCCCAAAGGAGCTATCCTTAGGGGAGTGATCCCCAAAGCATCCATCCCCAAGGGAACAAATTCCAGCAGAGGAGTATCTGCCAATGGAGCGTCCTCTAAAGGAGCCAAATTTCGAATCTCCATAGGAAATGGAGAGGATTGTATTTGAGGAATCTCCGGACAAGGTAAGATCTTCTCCCATTTATTTGATTAAGGCTTGCCTTTTTTGGGTTTTGTGTCTTGTGTTTACAGGAATGCTAAAAAACATTGGTCCCCTAGGAAGAAAGAATTCCATTTTTCCTTTCTTGGGTGATGATCCTATGAAGGAGAGTAATACTACTCACTATGAAGGATGACCAAATTTGAGGCCGTTGAAGGCACTGCTTGTGATTGATCTGGGTTAATCTACTGTTAGAAAAAGGGTGCTACGCCTTTTTTTGGAAAATTGTAGCAACTCAGGAGAAAAAAATTGGAATAAATCCTGAGAGGAAGATAAAAAAAAAGAGAAAAATAGAAAAAAAAATAAATGCAATAGGCTTTTTGACCACTGTAATTAGTTTCTATAAAAGAAGATTTGTAACCAACAAGCCATTTTGCTTACTATTCAGATCTGCAAGCCACACTAGAGAGGAAAAACTGAAACGAAAGGAAGTAGATGGGAATTGGCCTCAGGCCATTTCTTATTTATTTCTAGAAGTACATTGTCATACAGTACAAATTTCATCCAACACCAATTTGTGTCTCTCTTGGTTCATTTGGTCTGAATTGTGGGTGGATCAATTGGTTATTAAGGGTGTTTTCCTCAATGATTTTTGGTGTTCTGGTGGTTGGTTGGGTTTTTGGTTCAAAATGGGTGGTAGGCCTCTTTAATTCAACTCATATATAGCCACCACAAATTTTAGAACCTGCAATCTACTGAAGCTTAGCACTTTGAAATATATATATATATATATATTGCAAAGAGAAAATTTGTAGAAGGCAAGCTATATTGGTCTGATGATTTGGTTGTTTTGTTGATGAGTGGTGTGAGAAATAAAAATTCAAATGGTTGGTTTTGGAAGCCACCATAATTTTTTTAGGATTTTTGAGGTTACAGTAGCTGCAAAATAGAGAACAAAAATGCTGAGAGCCCAACATGAAAGTGCCATTTCTTATTCAAAAGCATCTCTCCCAAGTTTCTCAAGGTGCCATTTTTTATTCAAGTGGTAGGCTTATAGCAGGCCACCATAATTTTTATGGTTTTCTGAAGTTGCAATATAGGGGACCTTCAGTTTTTGTAGAAGACTTTCAATTTTTTCCAGGGGACTTCAGGGAAATTTCATATTATTAATTTTATCCTTGTTCATGGTTTTATTCAAACTATAAATACGCAGAGGGCAATTTTTACACCATAAATTAAGTAAATTGTGGAGGTGATGAAATTAAGACCAAAAGGGAAACAAATTACAGCAAAATTAGAAGTTGTAGCATAATTAGAGGGCTTGTACCCTAAGGAAAATTCCACGGAATGGAAAGTCAGAGAATAGAAGAAGGCAAGTCCTTAAGGGGATGACAAATCTATAATAATTTCTTTGGGGAATCACTGCAAATTTGGAACCGAGAAGGAAGGTAAACATTCCTGAGTGAGTGGCGAATCCATAATTTCTGGCTAAGGGACACATCATCTCTGTAAATCAACAAATAGTAAAAGATGATTTCCAGGAGCCATTGGTGGAACTCAAATGGAAATTCTTGGCTGCCAAGAACAATCGAACAATATAAATTAGCCAAGATACACAACAGCAAAGGACGACACCTCTCCAACAACAACACAACACCCCCATGGGTTAATTTATCTTTTTTCTTCAGTTTTAATTATTTTTTGTTCTCTACTACATTTTTCTCTCTAGTTTTGGTACTCAATCTTTATTTTATTTTCAATAAAAATATCATTTCATCATTATGTTCTTGTTCTTATTGATAAAGAAGCAAGAGACTCATCACAACAAGTTCGTCCCTTTGCCCGTTCTCAATCGTTTGAAAAGAAGTCGAGATCTCAAGAGCAATTTTTAATTTTCATTTCGGTTTAGGAACATCTTAATTCATTGGCACACTCCGCAATTCAAACTCACCAAAGCGCGACACTGTTTTCCCGAGTTCTAATAAAAAAATGGGGAACATTATTAATTTTTTTGAAAAATATAAATTATTTAATTCGAAGTTATTTCGAGCACTATTAAAATTAACTTGACAAATGAAAGATCTTGAACATAATGGCTTGATTACTTCACCGTAAGTAATATAGACATTTGTTAGACAATGATATTTATAATTATTTTTACTATTTCATGTACTTCTAATTGAAATTTAACATATGTGTTGGTATTTTTGTGGAGGAGTGACGATTGTGAGCTTGAAAGTGTATTTTTTATTGATTATGATGCTCTATTTATAGAGCTAAAAATATAACAAAAAAGTATTAAAAAAAATCTTTAAATACATGGCATATCTTGTTAATATTAAATTAAAAGAGTAAAATCTTTACTTCCATTCTAAAGATTTAGTCTTGTTTATCATTACTATTTTCAACATTAAGGCACATTTTTAATAATGTGTTATTTATAGTATTAATATAATTAATAATATTAACTTTCTATTCAATGTGTGAAATCTTGATTTGAGAGTGTATAAAAAAATGCGTAAAGAAAATGCGACCAACATTTTAAAAAATTACAAGTACGTTTAGTTGAGAAAAGTTCAACCATCTATTTTTGAATCTTCCTTTATCCTAAGGTTTAGGATATTGGCGGAAGTCGTTTAGAGTTTTAGCATTTATCTAGATTTGATGGATTTAACCCATTTAACTTGTATTAAATCCATACATGCATGTATATATGTATGTATTAAAGACAATTTATAGTTTGACACTATTACTACTCTTTAGTACTAATTAAAGACAACTCTATAGGGTTAACTACTACTAATATTTAAGGAACAATTACAGAAAAATTCAAAAAAAAATTAAATTTTTAAAATGCAAGAGCATTCAAAATGTCTATAGAAATGTTAACTTTTTTATTGTAATTTCAAAAATGCTGAAATTTAACATTTTGATCGCGCGTCACAAATTTAAGCGCGTATTGACCACGCGTTGACCACACTCCAGAAGGTTTAACCACATGACAAAATGAGTACAGAATGAGAACAAACTGGTCTCATTATTCTAGATACGAAAATGAGTACAAAACGAGAACAAATTGTTCTCATTATTCTAGATACAAAAATGAGTACAAAACAAGAATAAAATGGTCTCATTATTCTATATATGAAAATGAGAACAAAACGACAATAAATTGAGTACATATGAGAAAAAATAAATATAAAATGAGTACAAAGGAGAACAAACCAAGCACAAAGGAGAACAAACGAGTACAAAACGAGAACAAAATGAGAACAAACCGTGTATAACAAACAAATGCATACAAAAATGAGTACTTGCTAATCACTTTGACCACAAAAAAATGAGTACATCTCACAAATATTGTTAAATTTATTTGGTCAATTGTACAAAACGAGTACAGCACAAAAAGTTTACAAAACCAATTTAATATGTTGTTATTGTTGGTATATCATTTCGAAAGTCTTCTGCTCTCCACTGTGTAAAACTTCTTATAAATTAGCAATGCGGCCAGCACAAAAAGCCAAAACTGGCTAGCCAAAAACTTGCTTCAGGCGAACCTTGTAAAATTTGACAATGGCCCCAACCTAAGAAAACCATGGGAAATCTTAAACATTCAGTCACAAACTCGTAAATATCATAAATACATTCATGTACAACCAAAAAATGTAAAAGCATGTAGAATTCCATAAGCCAAGCTTACTTAGACTCACCACTTGAATTCATAAAATTTTGTCGTTTGGCAAGCATTACAGGAACATTTC
This sequence comes from Flueggea neowawraea, assembly GCA_948243855.1. Taxonomy (NCBI): domain Eukaryota; kingdom Viridiplantae; phylum Streptophyta; class Magnoliopsida; order Malpighiales; family Phyllanthaceae; genus Flueggea; species Flueggea neowawraea. The sequence goes on along the minus strand of CAODLS012223289.1, from coordinate 4,118 downwards.
CGATAAGACCTGGATTTGTAAACAAAAATTTCAAGATTATAAACCGGGAAAAAATGGAAAAATTTTCTTAAATAATCTTTGTTGCACCAAGATATCTGAAAATATTAATCTTTGATCAAAATTCTAATTTGTAACTGATTTCTCAAAAATGGCAAAATCAAGTAGAACAAAGCTTGAACCTGTGCAAACTTATTTATTGACCATTGCAACAAAAGGCCTTGTCATTAGTTTTGAGGACAATTAATTCTTACACTTGTTATAAAAAATCACTAGCAGCAACTTCATGAGATGAGAACCAATTCCTTTCACCAAATACACTCACTTTACGCAACCAACATGACATTCATCTTGCTAGACGAAACAAATCATTGAATTGGTTACAACCAATCTATTAAAAAATTGTTCAAATAATTCCAATTTGCAAAACACATTGGAGCAAAATTGGATCAACAATAGTATAAGAAAGCATGATTATCACCTTTTTCCAAAAAGAGCTTTAAATGGAACAGAACTCAAAGGAATGTCCTAAACATTAGCAATAGCATCAATCATCTCGAACCCTACCTGTTAAAGTCAACACTCATTTTCATTCCATCAGTAATTACATCAATCAAATGAATACAAAAGAAGAGATATGGCACAGACGTTATGGCTAGTCTCGGCGTACTTCTTGTCGGGGTTGCCAAGTCCGACAATAAGCCAAGGCGACAACGGAGGGTCTTGTGGTCAAACTGTTCACTCTCCCCCCTTTATTTCGTTCGCCACCATCACAGATCTGGAATGGGAATAGCTTCCCACCAAGAACACTCTCCTTTGTCAGATCTGGAATAACAAAACGAAGAAGCAAACGAGGCAAGGGATGGGCTAGACAAAAGAATAAAGAAGAGAAGAGGTAGACGAGGTGCCGGATGGGAAAGAGGAAGAACGGGAGAAAGAGATCGCAAGACGGAGGTGTGGTGGAAGAAAGAGAGAAGAAGAAACAAATGACAGAGAGGAAGAAGCGTGCAGAGAAAAGGGAGGAGAGAGAGAGTGTGAGAGAGAGAGAGGAGTGTAGAGACACCTATATATTTACGCATTTTAGAAACTTTAATCTCATCTTTAGCAATTTAAAAATTTTAATAGATCATGAGACACGAAAGAAAACAGAACAAAAAAAAGTTTACTCACTAGGTAATTTCCTTAATTATTAGTGGTGGAATTTTCTTTTTAAAATGATTGGCGATTGAACAGTCAATCTCCAATGAATGATTAGTAAAACATCTTTATATTACGCTTGGTGTTCATTGTACTTGGGAGAGAGAATCCAAAATCTCACTCTTTTTCGGTCAAGAACAAAAATCTCATTCAAGTGTACGTTTATAGCCACTTATAACTCAAACTTTTCATTGCGTGAACACAAGAAACTATATAAACTTTCGCCTAGTTTAGTAACTTCACGATATTTACAAAGCGTATACGAAAATCAATTTCTTTTTCAAACTTGAAGACATTCCACAATGAAAATATATAGAAGAAATTGACAAAGAGCTAGCTACCTAGGTCAAAAACTTTCATATGGACAATGTGTATATGGGTTGGGCAATATAGATGGTGACCCTAGATAAACAAAACCTTTCAATCCATCATCATATATATGCTTATGTCAACGAATTTTTGGCGTCAAATGGGTAGCAATTGTGTAGGAATAAGAAACTTAAACCCCACACACAACCTGTAGATAATGCTATCCTACCAGAAATCTCACTCTTGCTAGTCATTTCTGCTAGTATCTTTCGAAGGTGGTCTTAATGTATATTTTTACTAAAAAAGAAAAAGCAAAAGAAAGCATATATATGATGACAAATCGTGACATTGATTTTTTTGCATGATCTTTTGGTACGCATGATCTACACTGTATGGGCCAAATTATTAATGGGGACTCTTTTCTTATATTATAGGATTTCTTTTTCTAAGTCCCACATTTTATGTCCGTCTCATTTGTTTGAAGAGGCATGCATGAAACATAATTCAAAAAGATTTCGTGTTTTAAGGGTCTAATTTTTCACCTTATCAAGTTTTACAATCTTAAAAGTGTTCATTGTCATTTAAACTATTCCATTAAGTATTTATAAGATAGTATTTAGGACATCGATAATCGTTGAAAAATAATTATTTTAGGACACTTTGATCTTAAGTTGATATTCAATTAGTTATACAATATGCACAACGATAATTAAGTGGCATTCTTGATGTGTATCTATAATTTAAATTAATATAGCTGGTCCATATGTGCATATTGGAGCTGAAAGAGTGACCTACAAAAGAGGGATGTCTCTGCTGATAATTCATCGGGGTGCAATACAAAAATTTATGTTGTTACGTTGTTGTTTGTTGTTCATTGTTACTTTTGGACCACATCTATAATCTTCTGCACACCTATATTATTGTTTATGATTTCTTATTATTATTGTGATGAGAAAGAGACAAAAAGAAATTGAAATGAAAAAAATTACCTTATCGTTTCGAAACCAAATGGATGTAACGAGATTTGTGTTTTCGTTTCTTTTGCTTGAATCGTTTTGCTAGAGCTTCGGAACTATTAGTTGCCACAACTAAATGGAGGATGAAATTTTAGCTTTCGTTTCCATGGAAAGGGACATTTCATCTTCTAGATTACGATATCTTTGCACCATTGATTTTTCACTATATATTTTCAGTTTTTTTAATCCTTTTGAATCATGTAATGTTTCAGATTTACGTAAATCATATATATTTTGCAAATTTTCGAGATTATATGCATGTTTAAATTAATTAGTAATTTATACGATATTAATTGAATAATTCTCTAATGAAGATTGCGATCATTGGAACAGTACTATTAATTGTGTTATTACCTATATACAACAATGAAATTTGTTGTTTTAAATGTGTTTCCAAGCTCCGGTATCTGTAAGTACTCAATCTTAGATCTCTAACTTCTAGGCTTTAAACTCCTCAACTCTAAATTCTATAAGCTTTCAACTCTAAAGATCTTTACCTCCTCAACTGCAAGGTCTAAATAGTTCAGTTCTAATATAGAAAAACATGTGGGAGTACACGGATATTGATGCCCTGTGTAGTGCGTAGCCTCCGACATCCAGTTTTAAGAATGAACTTTAAGCATAAGAAGTTAGCATTATGCTACAAATGAGTGTGAAAAAGACATTTATAGACGTGGACTGGTTTTTGGTTGTCGAGTTTTAAAACCTTGATCTGAATTTAAAGGCATGACGTTCTACTAGACGTAATAGATCTAACTCATATTACATCAAATTAAATTATTTTTTCTCATAAACTATTACTTTAAGATTTTTTTTAAAAGATAAGAGTGGATTAAAGTCCAAAACAACTTTTATTTTTCTCTTTATTTTCTCCAAAAATTGAATTTAGAACGACCAATTATAAACATTAACTGATTACCGTCAGATTCAGCCCTTGAAAGCTGATTCCTTTTAAGATTAAAGTAATGAAACTTCTTAATAAATATTTTTTAAAAACTGCGTTAATTTACTCTTGAACAAGTAAAGTTGGCGAGGACACACTAACCTGTACATCATCTCTCCAGAAATAACAAAGGATAAGAAGTGTTGTGACTTTAAATGGTCGGACCGACTTGTGAGCCAATTAATTTGCCCAAGTAGCTAGCTAATCTAGCAAGATAAATAGCCCCTAGCAAGGAACATGCCATGCATTTTAATCGGAACCCAAGTCTTAATGTATGCCCCATCATGGTTGTTCAATTGACCAAAAAGAAAAAAAAAATTGATGTATATATGTCCCATCGGAATTAATTTCTTCATTTTGTGGTGCTGATTGACGCACTAAAATTCCTCTTCTATCATGATGATATTTCACCATCTTAAAGTCCTAAACCTGAAAGTACCTAAACCTTGAAAGTACAACGTAGAAATCATGCTCGAAAAGAAAAAAAAAAACTTGGCATGATTATTGAAGCTCTTTCTTAATCTTCAAAAGGTCATCTCATGGTAATTCGATCCGGACAAATACTTTGCTTCTGATCATTGTTAATGATGCCTTCATGAGATGTCTATTACAAGATTACGAAAAAAGCACAGACGCTAAGGACCTATTTAGTTGCG
>CAODLS012223283.1:0-28948 GCA_948243855.1 Flueggea neowawraea | reverse complement strand
ACAACGTATATTCGGGCCAGTTGGTGTCCGAATATCAAATCCTGACATGTCCGAATTTATTACTTGACACATAAAAACAGACTCTGGTTTCTTCAGTGAAAGAGCTACCTCACCAGGGGAGATAGACCAGTGTGCATATTCACACTCATCGTGTAAGTCGAACTCGAGCTTCCTGTCTGATAGCTATACCCGTCCCTTATTCGAGCCATTTCTGCCGTTAAACACTCGTTCAACTCAGTCACAACTTGGTTCATTGTTGGTCTTTTAGCAGAAGTTGGGAACACACAAGCCATTGCTAGCTCCGCAATTTTCCAGACAGAGTTAATGTCGAAATCGCCTTGTAACCTTGGATCAACAATACTTTGGACATCCCCGGTTTCGAGAATGGATTGAACCCATTGACTGATGTGATTCCTCTCTTTGGTTTTGGCAATCACAGGACGGCTTGTGATTATCTCCAATAAAACAACTCCGAAACTATACACGTCACTCTTTTCGGTCAACCAGGTTGTCACATAGTTCCTGTCAGGCCAAACGAAAGTTCATTTCTGACTACTTAATTGAAACAGTATTATGCATGTAGCAATTATATATGTACTTACTCAGGGTCAAGGTATCCAGGAGTACTAGCAACAATGGTTGAGACATGAGTGCCACCTTCCGCTGGAAATATTCTTGAGAGGCCAAAATCAGCCAGTTTTGCCTGGAATTTATTGTTTAACAAAATGTTTGTTGATTTCACGTCCCTGTGAACGATTGGAGGCTTGCAGCCATTATGTAAATACTCCAATCCTGCACATATTTCAGATTTCACATTCTTTAGTCCAAATGCTGCTCAATGTAATTGGAAGGTACTAATGAAAATTATAGATTAACTAACCTTGTGCAGCTTCAAGGGCTATTCGGACTCTAGCTTCCCAAGTTACGACATCTGCATTGCTTCCTGCAGCAATTCAAATATGAACAAGGTTATTTGGTTTATTTCTTTTTCAGTTCCTGACAATTTAAACAAGATATTTATATTCCGATAGAAAAAACAACAATTATGAAACCTAAAAAATTTGATGCTAAAAAAATTTAGCACAGTACTAAAGAAACCTGAGAGATGGTCTTCTAAGTTCCCTTTGGCCATGTACTCATATATAAGCCCCATGTTGGTGCCTTCATTGCAGTAACCAACAAGGCTAGTCAAGTTTCTGTGATGAACTCTCAAAAGAAGTTTTACCTGCATATATGCAAATCAAATTTAGTGGGCAATTCTTATGCGCTGATCATGAGCTGAAACACTTAAATGAGCTATGAGTGCTCATTTTGTACTTCAGCATGAAATTCCTTATACCCCTGAACTGAAGATGGAGAGAGCATCTTAACTGCTACTTCAGTGTCGCCTAAATATCCATAGTAAATTGTTCCAAATCCGCCTTTCCCAAGAACTTGCTCAAAATTGTTAGTCATTTTCAGAACTTCAGAGTATGAGAATTGCCGTTGCTTTGACTCCAGAGGTTCACTTTTTTATCAGTCTGAGCTTCAACCTTCCCAACTTCTGAGATTAATTTATAGAGTAATTATTGATTATTGTCTAAATTCTTTTACATGGAAATTTGAACACATGACGTACCTGGTTTCTTTCTTCTTCCGAGGGTCCATAATAAGATCGTTGCGACAGCTACTAGAACCACCACTGCCGCGATTGATGCAACTACTGGAACAACTACATTATTTTTTTTCTTCTTTTTTGTGCACGAATCCGACTGACATTGATCTTCGTTTCCATCAATGCTTCATTGAGGCAAAATACACAACGACAAATGTAAGTCTTGGAATCAAAGTTACATTCTACAATTGGAAAATTTTAGGAAACTTTATTAACATTTGTAACAGAAAAAGACTTTAGGATGCTTGTTTACTAGTAGTGACAAGAATTCGAGGAAGTCACGACAAACCTTAATGATAATGAACCACTTTTCGATCTTTCAAGGAGGTCTGCTGGTATTGTACCCGTGAAGTTGTTTCCGTTCAACTTTCTGCAGTACATGAAGCAAATTCAACCTTTTCACCAAAGTTTTACAGTTATGTCTTCAGTTTTTCTAAATTCGATTATAAGGAGACTTACAAGGTCTTCAAGGATGCCAATTGAGATAGAAACTCAGGCACTTGTCCAGTCAAATTGTTGTTTGATAAGTCCCTCATATAATAAACAAATTGCAAATGAATTCTGTTTCATCTAACTATATTTACAGTTTTGATTGATAACTCGTCATGATCTTATTTGATGTAAGGAACTTACAGAATTTCTAAGGATTTCAGATTGGCTGTGGCAGGAACTATCTCTCCTGTCAGTCCACTTGAAGATAAATTCCTAGAAGAATGTTTCAATGGCATTTGCCAAATCAAATTGTATTTAACTCATTTTGATTTTTCTGAAGGTATCAGGAATGAACTTACAAAGATATAATTGTAGGAGAATCGTCGTTGAAGCTGCAATTTAGTACCAATCACGCGTAAGCTAGGGGAGCACATGGATCTCCTTGCCAGTTTCTTGTGATTCCATAAGTTGACTTGATATTTGTGATAACATTGACTGTAGAATACATACATATGTATACGGAAGTCAAATAGTTGAATGAAATGCAATAAACAAGCTGTTAAAGAACACTATATCTCTTACCATCTGCTTGGTTTGTTAGCGATTGCGAGAGGTCAACCAGCGAATATATTTTAATCGAGTTTAAAAGAGGTGGGAGAGTTGAATTTCCGACTTTGAACAGCGAAAACCGATACTGTCCTCCAACAATTGCTGACCGGGTGTATATAGTGGATGTGTAAAAGTAAGCAGGACTTAGAGGTCCATACCAGTTCTTTCCGTTCAAAGAAATGTTGAATGTCCTGGATTCGTTGGCTTGCAGCTTCGCAATTTCAGCAAAGTGCATGTATACATAGAATTGGAGAGTTGTATTGTATCGTCAGTGTCTACGTAGAACTCCATTGGCGCCTCTCATTCGTAGGCATGCTTGCAGTTTGCATAACACTTGATGGTGGCTGGAATTCATTGTGACTTTCAGAATCAATGGTCCGTATAGTACTTATGTCAGTCCACTTGGAGAAATGGTCAGGACCCCAGAGACGATCATAAACATCATCAGGATATTTCCTGACGAAATAAGCTAGAATTTCCAGCAACCAACAATTTAATGCAAAGAAATGGATGATGCAGAATGGCTCACCTCACTGTCAGATTTTTTGTTGAACCCATATTCAACCTTGTGAACTTTACAAGTGATCCGGATGTCGTAACATATGTTGTATTTTTTAGAGGCCTTAATTCTAATGCTGAAATGAAAGGTGTACCAGAACCAGTATTCACCAGGCATACATATATGTAGTTCATAGTAGTGAAGTGAATAAGCTCCTTGGTTACAGGATTTGATGCATTGAGTATTTCCACTCCAGCCCACTTACTAACTCCAAAATGGAGATCAAATGATGGCAATTTTTTCAATCCATCATAATTTCCATAAAAGAAAGTAACTCTGATGAGATATTTTATGCCTGTGGTGACAGAAATGTTATAGCAGTTTCGGTTACCATCAGGAAAGCTCCTAAGATACTGCAGCTGCCTGTCAATGCCATCTGTATTTGATCCCGCCGCAACTCCATTAGTTTCGCAGGTGTCAATGAACGATGCATCTGAAACGTAATTCAAGCCTGTTATGGTGTCTGTGTAGCTTGAATCTGCGGCTATGCCACAATCTATGCTGATGAAACCTGAAAGAGACAGAAAGTTGCATACTTAATTAGTTTCATCACTTTCATGGTCAAATAAATGTGACATAAACTGATATAAATGTTACAGATTTGTAATAACCTGATTGATCCTGTGCATGAACGTGAAATAAAGCAAGAGCTAGAACAACGAAAAAGGTTAAATTGAAGTGTCGCAGGTTCTGTATTCCCATTATTACGTCTCTTCTGTCATAGAAGAACAAAACATGATTTAAAATCTTGCCATTTATACAAGGCAAAGTTAGACAGTAGTTATTGAATTGGTCAATTGTAATTAGAGTTTTATGCCTGGCATGCATTTGTCAACTGTCACGTCATTATATTATTCAACTTAGTTGTGTTTTAAGTATGATATAACGATTCCTTTATTATTTAATTCACATTCCTAACAGCCTAATTATTGAGTTACTGTTGGATATTTTTATTAATACTCGTTTTTCTATGTCAGAGCTAAACCAACATCCTAATCACTTAACCAATGGTTTGTTGATATTAGGTGCATAATTTAAGGGTTAAATTCTTTGTCGTTCCTAACGTATGGTTAATCTCTTTTGCGGTCACTGAATTTTGAAAATCTCCTTTGGGTCCCTAGCAGGGACGGCATAGGAGCTTCTCAAGGACCGCAAAGGAGTTTTTCAGAGACCATAAAATGAGTTTTTCAAGAATCTCAGGGAGAGCAAATGAGTATTTTCAAAACTCAAGAACCGGAAAAACGATTACAGTATACCTTAGAGACGGTAAAAAATTTAACCCATAATTTAACTATTCAAACTCAAAGAAGACTTCAAAAACCAAACAAGCTAAAATTTCATGTAAATCAACTTAATTTTGATGTATTTGCATCCAATTCTTGAAACAAAAAACAAACTTTGCGGTTAGTTGACCACTCTTGTTAGCAATGGCGACTGGACTTGGCAATGACTCGGGTATTCATATAATTTCAATTCCAAGACTCGAACTCTTTTTTCTTGATAAACATCGAATTCTTGACTCTTACTGCTAAGTTGACTTTAATACCAATGAATTATAAGCCTATTGAGCAAGAACGTTAACATTGGAACAATGTCAAATTAGCATTTTCATCTGAGAAATATTTTCTTCAAGTATTCGGCATATGGATGTGGGAACACGTCTCTGCTTTAGTTAACTGCATGAATTTAGTCAAACGTCAGCCTGAAATATCACCCCTGGTGCCATGGAAGTTGTTCAGAGGGCTTCTGAGATAGGAAACAGCTAATGGGGTTGTACTTCTTTAATTCGAAAATAAATAATATTATGCTTGCTTATTTTTGAAGGAAGATTTTTGTTTTAGGCTAAAGTGTTAACTATTCAATCCCACTAGTCCAACTTGTAATTTTTCTTTTGTGCATATTTTTTTTGATAAGTCATTTTAATTGCTCTCACTGAGAATTGAATTTTTGATTTCTAGTATCAATGAATTATTAGTGCATTGGTAGTTTATTTCTTTTTATAAGAGGACTTTTTTTTTCTTTTTTTCTTTTTTGTGGATTCATAGTCATCTAATCTTCAAGAGGCAACAAACTGGACATGTCTGTCTCCATATGTATTGAGTGAGTTGACCAATAAATTTTCTTCTTCCTTCTTTTTTTTTTCCCCCTTTCGTTTTCGTTATTTTTGTCATGTCTCAATGTATTATCCATACCTATCAAAAACTGAGAATCTCAATGAATAACAACTTATGCCAATTCCCCACTAAAGATTTTGACCATAAGAATGGCTTTGAGCCCATGGTTTGTAATTGTTCTATTTTTTTTTGGTTACTTTTCTTAAATCCGATTGAAGATGTACTTTGTGATGGATTCCCAGATAGTGAGGGCTGGTTTTGGACTTGAAAATTTAGACGCTTCATATTTAATAGATTGAATTTTGAAAAGAGGATAATGACACCATCGGAAAGTGGCATCAAAACCGAGTTGATTTGATACTAATGTTCAAACCAAGCGTTCAACATTAATGAGTAGGCATGGGAAACTACTAATATTCTGATATTAAATATAGTACTTTTAGTTTATTAGTATTGGAGTCAACTCTAACGTAAATTGAATCGTAGGTTCAATTCTTGGTGAGAGTAATTAAAATGACTTATAAAAAAATTGTTGTCGACCTTTTTTATAAAAAAAGAAGATAATTTTAATACAATTTGCTTTGAGTCAATAATGGTTAAATCTTTTTTAAATTATATTTATGAATCCGAATGTTTCTATGAAATGATAAACCAAATGATAAATCTTATTCAACAAAAAGAAAAAGAAGACTGTAACAATATCATTTTGGAGTTTCTTCACTATTGAAGCTCTACTATCTTGCTAATGGAGTTGATTCGGTCATCACTTCAAATGAACTTTTAGAATCAAACTCATGTCCACTGTTCTTCCGAGCCGTCTCCATTGCCAAGCACTCATTCAGTTCAGTCACCACTTGAAGCATCCTTGGCCTTTCAGCTGAAGTTGGCGACACACAAGCCATTGCAATTTCCACAGCTTTCCAGATTGAGTTAATGTCGAAATCTCCACTTAACCTTGGATCAACAATTGTCTTGATATCTCCATTTACAAGCATGGAACCAACCCAGCGACTTATGTGTGTTCTCTCATTGTTGGTTATCGAAATCACATGTCTTCCTGTGATTACATTCAAAATGACTACTCCAAAACTGTATACATCACTTTTTTCTGTTAGACAGTTGGCTTCATAATACCAGCAAATGAAATTAATCATAACTCAATCCGACACAGTTTTGAATACATCATAGGAAAAAAATTTCAGACACGTCAATTTGTCACTGCTGCTCGTCTCTTCACTTCACAGACCAAATTGAAGCATATTAAAGTTTAGTAACAGAAATGAAACTTTATTTTTTTGCCGAAAATATATAAATCTTTCATGGTTAAAAAGATATGTATACGACTATGAATCACCTATCTCCCCTCTATACAATCTCATCTAACTTCATCGTCTCTGAATAATCCTCCATACCACACCTATTTTTACCGAGCTCGAAACTCATCGAATGGTCCGAGAGATAAAGAAAGGTGTGACATAGGGGACACATAGTCCTTTAAACAAAAAACAAAAAAGCCAACCTCCTATCTATGCACAAAAGCAAGCAAGTCTATCCTATACATCCAAAACTCCACTATCTATTTGGGTTTTACATCTTACCCCAATTTTTTTTGTCTAGAACTCGTTCAACACAAAAAAGATCATTGTAAAAAACCCCACAATTATGCTCCAACCAAATTCAATAACAATATCATTGAATACAACTCTCCATACCTGACTCCACATACTACGGCCTTTAGTCTTCCGCGAGAAGCAACTAACCTCCCGCCTCCACCGTAACTGTGCTCTCTCAATATGAATTGAAACTTTATTGAAAGTTAAGGACTGATCGTGTAATTCATCTCACCAATACCAAAACCCAACTCGCGAAGCTGAATCCGTAGCTCAACAGACGAACAAGATGACAACACCGCCTCTACCACCACAAACTCTACAAGAAAATGTGCGTACCAATTCGGTTTGCAGATTCATGGAGGTTGCAGTGTCATGTGTATCATCAATTTCAATTCAACGGCCATCGATGAGCCATATATATTGTAATTGTTTACAAGCAGAGATCGTTCGTGAACAGAAGTGCAGATTGGAGGACCCAGGTATCCATCGGAAACGGCAACGTTCGGCGTCATGAAGCAATGTAGAACCAATTGTGTCTCTCCCGGTAAGTTTGTTCTTTAATCAAGTTTTTTTTCCTCCCTCCAATCATGATTGCCCAACTCTTTATCCATTAATTGATCAAGTTCTTCTAATTCTGAATCTTTCCGAGAATTTAGAGAATACAGGAGTTAGCTGAAGAAAACTTTATGATTTGAATTTGAATTCTTCATTGCTTAAAAATACTCGATATAATTTCCTTTCGATCATTGAATTGAAATAAGTAGTGGGTGACGGTTAACCTGTCATGGTCAACGCCTTGAAATATGTTGGGACCCGAACACATAAATAAACCCATAAAAAAATAAATAATCATAATATATATATATATATATATATATATATATATATATATATATATAAATAAATGTATGAATGTAAGTAAATTTTTTTTGGACTATTATATGTTTACTTATTTTTGATAATTACAAATATATTCTTGTTGTTTTTAATAACTAAAAATTTAATATTGTGGATAGAATTTTAAAATATTAATTATTATTAAGATATACGCTAAAAAAATTATTATTAAGATAAACTATCAAATAAGTATTACACCGAATTTACGAAAAAATATATTAATAAAGAATTGGATAATGACATATCCTATCAATTTTTTTTATCAGGTTACACCGTTATGCTATCAATTTTATTATTGGCTCTATTTTATTGGTATTTTAGTAATTAATCATCCTGTTTTTATACCACCTCGGCGTAATAAAGCAAACTCGAGGGATACTTGGTCTCAGCTACTGCAATTTGCTCGGGTAAGGAATGAAATGTCATTGTTGTTGCCTTCCATTAAATTTGCTACAGGAGGATTAATGGTTTTCTGATGGATTGATTTCTTGCATTCACATGCTTCACTTACTGTGAATTTCGGAAAGTAACAAACCATCAAATATACAATCTCAATTTTCCAGTCCCTTCTGCTATTTCGTGTTGGTTTAATTGGGTTTCTTTTCTCTGTTTCTTATGCAGACGGTAAATCTTTCATTATCAAATTATGATGCTGAAGGAAGAGGATAGAGATGGAGGAAGAGGATTAGGGAGGGAGTGACGAGGAGTGCTATTACGCCGACGACGTGCAATAAAAAATAGGCTTGGCCATCTTTTTATTAGACATCAATTGTGTACTTGGTAATATGATGGATGGTATAACGTGGATAGAGCTATTAAGTCTTGGCATTTGTGCTGGATTAACTTAATAGATGATTGAACGATAGAGGTAAATGTACCAAGTCGCGGTGATCAATCTATCTTTTAACTAGAACTACTTACTAATACAGTAGATTTTGTAACTTTCATATTTTATACTATTTGATTTTTTTTCTTTCCATTTGTCATTGGTTGAACTCTCTTCCCCCAACAGTTTCATGTATAAGAAGATTTTTGGATTTCCTTCTCTGTTTATTGAGTTGTGTTGTTGTTCCAAGTTTCAACCTCTTTCTTAACACGAACCCTGACACCAGAAGTTTTACCGATAATATAGTTGTTACAAATTCTCATGACTGATGTCTTGATTGAGCCCGAGTATACAGGTTGTTGAAAATGTTAATGTTTACAATATTTAAATTGTATATTATGTAGCTAAATATGTGTTGGCTGGTTTTAAAAGATTTGATTTGAATCCATGTCAGTATGTCTCTATGGACTATAATTATTATTCAAGGATTTAAGGCAGACCGATTCAAAATTTGTTTAGTTCTCATCAATTTCTACTAAACATGCTTTTAGAAAGTTGTTGTATTAAGTCTCTTAGTAGACTGTACTATGTGAATGATCCCTATGAATTGTGTCAACCATTGTTCTTTAAGTTTTGACTCATTCTTGAAGACTAATTTATGTTACAGAGAGAAAAGAGCTGTCATTTCATGAAGACCAACATTTTTAACGATCCATGTGAATTGTGCCCATCAGTGTTCTTATTGGTTTTGATTCATTTTTAGAGGCTAATGGATATTATCAGGAAAACAACTATCGTATGCTTAAGCAACATTTGTTAATGAACTTAAATTTGGCTGTGTTGTGAGAATTATCATCTTTAACGTTTTACTTCTTTAGATTATCACAAGGTATGTTTTCTTCTTAAAGGAATTGTAATTCCAATCTTGGATTAGAATTCTAATGTTTGAATAACATACATAATTGAAATTGAATTAGAATTAGAAAAATTGAAATTGATTATTTAAATAATTATTTAATATAGATTAAATATTTAATTATTTAATATGAATTTGATATTAAATAATTAAATATTTTTTTAGAGGGAGGGGGAAAGAGAGAGAGAGAGAGAGAGAGAAGGGGGAGGAGAGAGAGACAGGGAGGGAGGGAGGGAGGGAGGGAGGGGGAGAGAGAGAGAGAATTAGAATTGACAATTTTAGGGGGATGCTCAGAATTAAAATAAAATAAAGCTACCAAATCAAAATTGTTATTTATGTATTTTGTAATTGTATAAAATTTTTATATGAAATTTGCATCTTTATCAAAATTAAAATAAAATAATATCTTAAATATAATTATTAAAAAATTAATAAAAATATGTATCACGTGCATAAAAAGCTAGTAGAGAAAAAGAGAAGAACAACACACAAAATTTTTAACGTGGCTCGATCTCCCAATAAATCTATGTCCACGAACTCCACTAAAATAAGTATTATAATTTTTGAACGGACAAAATTATAAAAACTCTCTCCATTCTCACAAACTCAAGCCCACTCACTCTAATTAGTTACCTTAGAATTTGTGATAGGCTCAAGGCCTATTTATAGGGATGAGACCCATCCTCCCTTGCATTCCTAAGCAATGTAGGAGAAGTATATTTCCCAAAGTCACTCCTAAACAATGTGGGATTTGGATAGTTTTTCCAATAAATCCTCCCTCTACCCAAATTTCCACATATCTCAATAGTTTTAGAAAATTGAACTCTTTTCGGAGTCTTCGTCTTTTCGTTCTGCTGCTTTCATTGTTAAGGGAGCACCTATCCAAATAATAAATATTATTTTCCTTCTTTCTTCCTTGCAATACCAAACTGTCACCTCTAAACACTTTGAAGAAATCTTCATCACCAACATATTTGTACCCATGAGATGCCAATTCACTTAAAAAAATTATATTGGCTTTTGTAGTAGGCACAAATTTTACATCAGCGAGTATTTTGACAACACCATTATGGAGCTTCAGATGAACTCTTCCAACACCTTCGATCTTCAACTTTTTTTTGCTCGCAGTATGGATGTAGTCAAAATTTTCTTCTTTCTACAAACTGTCAAAACAAGCTCAATCTCTACAAATATGCATGTCAGCAGCAGAATCTAACACCCAACTAGAATGATTTTCAACAAGATTATTAGCAGTAGTCAATAATACCTCACTATAATATTTAACCACATTAATTGAGGAATTACCAACTTTCTGCTTACCCTTCATCATTCCTTGTAAACTCTTCAAGTCCTGCTTGAACTGTGGATAGCGAGATTGTATGTGACCGATTTCTCCACAATAAAAGCAGTCAACAATATTCATATCTCTCGGCCGAGATTTCGATCTTCCACCACGATCACCCTTTCTGTTATTCCTTTCTCTTTCGTCATTCCCTGCAACTATGAGTATTTGACAACCACCATCATCTTCTCTCATCATCATTTCATTTTCTTTCAAGACCGTCATTACATCATTTAACTGCAAAGTGTTTTTCCTTACTAACATCGTTTGCACCAACGACTTGAAAGATTTAGGTAATGATGCTAACAAAAGTAATGACTGCTCTTCCTCCTTAATTTTCTCCCCCAAATTCATTAGTTGATAGATAAATTGATTAAAATTGTTAAAGTGGTCAAGAATATCACCTCCTTCATCCATTCTCAGAGTGTACAAATCCATCTTCAGACACAATCGGTTAGTCACCGACTTCGACAAATAAGTGTTCTCTAACTTCTTCCACAAAACATTAAGAGATGTCTCCTTCAATACAATCATTTTGATTTGGGGAGCAAGTGCTAACTTGATAGCGCTGACAGCTTTCCTTTGAATCATACTTCAATCTCTATCTTTCATACCGCTAGGGTTCTCATCCTCCAAAGCGATGTCAAGACCCTACTGCACCAAATAATCTTGAATAGTGCTCTGTCATAGTGTGAAATTACTCTTTCCATCAAACAATGGAATCTCATACTTTAGTGTTGTAGTCGACATCTTCTCTGCAACTCTGCTTTTACTATTTCTCTATTATCCTCTTTGGAACGAGCCTTTAGCTCTGATACCACTTGTTGGGTCCAAACACACAAATAAACTCATACAATAAAATAAATAATAGAGAAAAGGAGAAGAATAACACACAAAATTTTTAACGTTGTTTGGTCTCTCAATAGACCTACTTCCACGAACTCCACTAAAATCAGTATTATAATTTTTGAACCGACAAAATTATAAAATTCCTCTCCACTCTCACAAACCCAAACCCTAAGGGTTTGTAATACAAAACACAAGAGGCTCAATACCTATTTATAGGGGTGAGACCCCTCCTCCCTTGTATTCTTAAGCACTGTGGAACAAATATATTTCTCAAACTCACACCTAGACAATGTGGGATTTGGGGAGTTTTTCCAACAAAATAATGGTTAGAATATTGTGGCTTGCTAATTGTGAAGAAGACGGAGAGCCCATTTTTCTTGCTTAGACTGAATATTATAATTTTATCTGAATTTGAAGTATGAATGTTCAACATTTATCATGTATGTATATGTTCACATTCTAGGAGATCACTTAAGAGCATTGTAGAACACCAGAGAAATGCTGAATCTACAACATGCTTTTTGTATTTCATAACCATCATTAGTCCTGATATACGAGTCAAAAATTTGCTTAAGGGCTTGTCATCTATGGCTACTTTCATAAAAACATTAAAATTTAGTAAAAGTAAACTTTAGGATATATGAACTTTGTAGTAGTAAAATGAATGCATAATAAGTTGATGTTTTAGTAGAATAGCCAAAACTTATTTTTGTTCTTGGTTTTTCTGGCAAACAACAAATGCACTTTGTATTGCTGACTTAGTTTAAATAGAAGAGTTTTGCTGGATGGTATTTAACCTCCTGTTGTTTCAAAAATAAAAATGATGGTATTATGTTGTTGGTCATTTGGTCATAGCTTTGTTAGCAACAATTATATGTGGAACAAGGATTATTAGACTATGTAAATCTTTTAATTGTAGCTCTCCTACGGGATAAGATGTATTATGGAAGAAACGTACCATCATTTTTTTAGTTAAGGCTGAAACTTCCAAAAGTTGTTAGTTATGAATAACTAATTATATAGAGTCACCTAACCCTGATTCTGAATCACGAACGTCATCCCGTACCTCTTGTTTGGCTTTAAATTCCACAAGGTGTTCGTCAGCTTTAAAGATTTTCAAGTGTTGATTCTGACTCAAATATTCCTTTTTAAATCGTCCTTGAAGGCCACAGCCCATGCATAGCTTTACATCTGTTTAATAACCTTCGAATTCTATAAGAAAATTAATAGAAAAAAATAGGCAGTCCATATATCAATCCAATGGAACAACGTTCATGTCATTTTCATAAGCATAATAAATTGTTTGCGACAGTTTCTTGGCTTTTTTGTGGAAATTACGTGTTCATTTCCTACTTTCCAAAGTTCAAAGTTGTAGATATCTGGTTCGATAAATAAATTTTTATCTCCTTGTTACTAGGGCTTGTGGTTTCAGGATGTCGTTTTGTGACTAAAACAACAAAACATGGATGTTCATGTGCAATTGACCATAATAGTATATCTCGTCATCCCTTCTCTATCTGTCGCTGCCGCGAAGATATCTATTGCTGATGAAGGAAGATTCCTGGCATCCAGGTGGTTCCCTTCTTCTTCTTCTTCTTCATTTTTTTTAAAATTTTTCCCGTTACAACGAAGCGTGAAATTGTGGTCAGCGGTTTTTCTTTGTCTTGTACTCTTGTGAGAGAAATGTTTTCATTAATCCGTTACAAAATATTGTCCATTGCTGCCTGTCATGATTATCTGTCAATTGATCAAGTCCATAGGTTTTTCTGGAGGTCTGAAATCTACTAAGTCAAATCTACTAGATTAGAAGTGTATTAATAAGTTAATATTTTAATTGGATTGAAATCTATTAAATTAGACTAAAATCTACTAAATTGGAAGTGTATTAATAGTATTCTAATTAGATTGAAATCTACCAAATTGGACGTAGACAAGTTTATAAATCTAAAGGTAATTCAATTTTTTCCTTTTATTGAAATCTACTAAATTGGACATACAAAGTTAAGGGTAATTCATTTTTTTTTTCCTGTTTTCCAACATCCATGTTTTTAACATACTATAGATATAGATATAGATATAGATATAGATTTCAATATAGGGTTCTTAAGGATTATTGAATAAATCTTGGTTATTTTAAACATAAAGATGACAATAACAGATAAACCACAATTTTTAATATGAATGTTATTGCACATATGGCACTTAGTTCTACAGTGATCTTAAAGATGATTTTCAAAATTTTAGTTCCATGCAATATTTATGCATGTTGACATATTTACTTTACCTTCTCAATTTCTTAAGCGTTGCTGTCTTTGCCTGTGTGCAGTTACTGGTCAGGGAGAGCTTCGTTATTGAAGTAAAAAACTCGGTCCTTTGCATACTCGGAGATTGTTAGCTTGACTAATAATTTCAGTAATATTAATGGAGAAGGAGGATTTGGAAAAGTTTATCTTGGTGAGTTGAATGATGACACTCCAGTCGCTGTTAAGCTGCTGTAGCAGTACTCAAACCGAGGCTTTCAGAAATTTCTATCAGAGGTTAGACGAGTGCAGCCAGAGGGCTCAATTGGACATGATTACATCAAAGACTGTAATCAATTTTGTTTAATCATTGACATAATAATTCCAATTGAAAAAATGCAGGTGCAACTCTTAATAATGGTTTATTGAGATATCACCAGCAGTCTCCTAGAGAAGTTAAAAATATTATTTAATTTAATTAATTAAAAAAATAAATTGAATTTAAATTTTAAAATAAATAATAAAATTAAATATAACATTATAGAAGGTATAAAGATTGGGATGCTCTCGCAGAAACTTGGTGTCTCTTATTGGTTATTGTGACGATGATGGGAACTGATTGAGACTCCGTGGAAGGCAAAGTAACTTTTTAGAAAATTCGATATGGTAATTCTGATTTTGTTAAACTTTCATTTTCCTTATTAATAAAGGAAAAAAAAAACACACTGATTTTTCTACAAGATCATAATGATTGATGAGAGACAGACAATTCAGCTTAGTTGGGTTTTGTCAGCCGGGAAAAGTAGTAGTTGATTTGATGTTGAAATTTAATCAGAGGAAAGAAATCTGGAAGAAATAGGTGTTGCTTCATGATGGATTCTAGCAATGAAGGTATATTTGAGGCGTAATGAGTTTGTGTTCAATTAGAAGTGTCTAATTAAGATATTTTTTTAGAGCAACCACCATTTAAACCTCCAAAATCTAATTACGTAGAAATTAATGTTGTTTAAAATGTAATCCAGGTTTACGTCTCAAATTTAGAGATATCCCGCATTATAATGTATTATTTTGGCTATCACGCTCTCCTTATTATTTACATGAGAGACATTTTAACCTACCCAAATTTTTTACTACCTAATGTGAGTTTTGAGCCTAAATTACCTTAAAGTCCCAAAAGGGCTTTGACTACCACTAGCCAGACCACTGTTGTTCCTGAGTATAAAACATCAATCAAAAAGACATTGACTTTGCCAAGTCATGGTTTGGACTCATGTTCATTTTCCAAAATCAACACCCAAATAGAAAATGGAAGTTTGACTCATTTTTATTGTTCCCACTCACCCAACGCGCAAATAGAAATAGGGACACTTGGATTAATAGGCTCTTCACCAACACAAAAAACAAAATACTAGCACAAATAGTATTCTAGCTTCGAAGGCCTGCGGTTTCAGTTTATCATTTGTGAGGAGAACATAAAAAATTAACATGGATATTTGTCCGATAATACTGTGGCTCGTCTTTGCTTCTCTGTCTGTGGCTGCTGTGAAGGCTCAGATAGGTACTTGGCGACCCAGAATCCAGGTATGTGATAAAACCGAAAATTTCTTGATCATAAAGATGTGTCTGGTTGTTTTACTCTGTTTCCAACTAATAAAGAGATTTTCTGCATAATTGAGGTAGCTAAAGATAACTACTAACATAACAAAAAATTTTAATTTAGAATTCCACCAAAAATTCATACACATCAACATATACGATTAGAGTTAGGATTTTTATCTTAAAACCAAAGCTCGAGTGTATGATCGAATGGAGTGTTGATGTTGCTTTTAGTCTTCAAGGCCGAATCTCAAATCCTCACGTTGCCTTTGCGCGAACGTGTCTCAAAGTATCCACACAAATGAAACTCTTTTGGATTGGTGAAGTGTACTAACACTTAAAATATCTATTCTAATTTTCACAAATAATTTTCTATCTTTGTATGTAACACTCACAAATCCGACCAAGCCATAGGAAACAAGACAACTATGTGCTCCTATTTATAGGTACATGGAAAACCCTAAACAGGTGCATTAGGAGGACCGGCATGAACACGTCCAAAATTATGAGGCCATCATGATGCTACACATATGGGAAGACACCATCATGTGTCGCGCTTTCCCAATAACATTGAAGGACCACGCACGTTCTTGGTTCAACGGGTTGAAGGAGGCGTCACTCTCTTGCTTTGAGCAGCTCAGGAAGAAGTTCATCAACGTCTTCATCATCAACATCAATAGGAAAAAAGATGCTACGTACTTGCTGAACATTAGGCATAACGAGAAGGAGACTCTTCGACAGTATGTGAATAGATTTAGGAATGCAACTCTCGAGGTTCATGATTTGCAACCAAGCGTGGCAGTAGCAGCAATATTGCAGGGGATGCGAGCGGTGCAACTACAAGAGTCGATGTCTCTGGATCAACCAAAGACCATGGTTGACCTCTTTATGCGTGCTAACAAGTACATTATGCAGGCCGAAGTACTACAACATCGAGAGGGGAGCCAAACACAAGGAATAACACTTGAAGAGGATGCTCAACATGAGACCAACTAAGCATACCGCTACTTGAAATATTGATTATTGAGTATACTTTTGATGGTGATATGAAGTTGAATCCTTTAAGTTTTGTTATCTTTATCTTGTGTAAAATTATATTTTGAATAAATAACATCTCTCCTTTTCTACGTAAATGACTTCTTTTGTGAGTAAAAAACAGGTTGAGGCAAGTTGAGTGCTTAGCCCCATATATCGAAAAGAGCCTACAAGAAGTCGGACTCATGCAATCAAAAGTGCTAGAGCATAAGGTGAGTCCGAGCATGGACTCCTCACCGTCAAAGCAGAACGAACCGTTTTGAAATCGCTAAAACATAGAATGAGTAGAAAAGCTTGCGAGAAATCGTGCTCTCATGAGACAAGTATGTGAGTAGAAAAGCTTGCGAGAAATCAGGCTCTCATGTGACAAATAGGTGAGTAGAAAAGCTTGCGGAAAACTGGGCTCTCACCATGCGATTAAAAGATAGACTGTGATGTGGCAATGGAGCACGAAGTTTACGGGAAATCGGGCACTCATTGTAGAACACACGCAGTGGAAAATTAAACATCGCATATAGTCATCAAGCCTTCAAGCAATCAATCGCTGACTAGTGATAAAGTTTTAAGACGTGTGGCAAGTGAAACCCCAAGAGGTATTGTCATGAACGCACGAAACAGTTTATTCACTAAGTCTTGTGACATGTGAAACTCCAAGTGGTATTGTCATGAGCGTACACGACAATTTGCCTACTTCGTCCTCCTAAACGACATTTTGTCCTCAACAAACAAATCAGCTCCTACCACTAAGACTCCATCAAAATCATTTGACCAAAAAGTCATTTGGCCATGTGATTGAAGAGCAACGATGCATACAATTTGCGCAGGAAAGAAAAGCAAACGATCAAGAACAGTAAAAAATATGGTTCTAGTTCGAACCTTATCACAAACATCCCGAGGAAATGAAAAACCTTCCGAGGAGGTGAACGTCCTAGAAAATATTGAACCTCCCGAGAAGGTGAACTTCCCGAGAAAATATTGAACATCAGCATGTCGAAGATGATGATATTCATGAAATGGAGTTGAAATGACGAACTTCCCAAGGAAATGATGAACCTTATGAGAAGATGAAATTCTCGAGGAGATATGGAACCTCCCGATGAGGTGAGCTCCACAAAGGAATATTGAACTCCCCGAGAAGATGAGCTCCACGAAGAAATATTGAACTCCTCGAGGAAATGAACTCCGCTGAGGAGGAGATGAACTCTGTTAAGAAGGAGATGAATTCCACTGAGGATGAGGTGAACTTTGCGAGAAGGAGATGAACTCCACTAAGAAAGAGGTGAACTCCGCAAGGTTGTGAACTTAGCAAGTTGATGAATAAGTTGGTGAAGCTCCACGAGTTGGTGCGAATTCTGCAAGTAGGTGAACACCCACTGGTGGTGGGGATGATGAAGAATGTGCTTTCTGAACGCTTATTGGTGGTGAGGATGTTGAATAATGTGCTTCCTGAACGCCCACTGGTGGTGGGGATGATGAAAAATGTGCTTTTTGAACGCCCACCGGTGGTGGGGATGATGAATAATGTGATGAAAATGCTATACTCTGTGAGGAGAGCTAAAAAACTATGCAAGGCGAGTTGGTGTGGGCTCGCGAGTTGGTGGGCTCGGCGAGTTGATGGACAAGTTGGTGAAACTCTACGAGTTGGTGTGGGCTAGGCGAGTTGATGGACAAGTTGGTGAAGCTCCGCAAGTTGGTGTGGAATCAGCGAGTTGATGAACAAGTTGGTAGAGCTCCGTGAGTTTGGTGTGGACTCGGCAAGTTTATGAAAACCGCAAGGCAAGTTGATGAACTACGCGAGGTTGTGAACTCTGCGAGCTGGATGATGACATGTTGTTAAGGATGGAAAAAGTCGAAGAGCTTCGAGAAAAGTCCTGGCAAAACAAAGAAATTAAAAAAAAAAAGTGTTGAAAAACTGGTCGTGCAAGTGGAACGGCATGCAGTCTGCATGGGATTCGAACGAATGGTCGCGTGAACAAGCAGCAGCATGCATGAAAATTTTAGGGCACAGCGACTGGCCGTTTGAGGCAATGCGCGACAAGTCGCATGAAGCAGCGAGTGACGCGTCGTTTGAACCTCGTCTTTGGCGCGCAGCCAGTCATCGGTCTGATAACGCAAGCGGTCTTTTGTTCGACTTATCTGATAAAAGGCATGTCGTCGATGTCGGGACTGCAGCTGTCGTCTGCTGAAGTTAACGTACGGTCGCTCGACGACTCAGTAAGCGACATGACACTTGTATTGGTCAAAGGACAGTGATTGAAACTGCGGACGTTCGTGAATGTGATGGCAGACGTTCGTGGCTGGCGGACACTCGCGGTTGGTGAACGGTCGTAGCTGATGGATGGTCGTGACTGGTGACGACGTTAGGTGAATCTCGCCGATTGATCATGTTGTTGTGCCGAAACCGTCGAGCGGAGGTTGCTCTGTAGGTATCCGGAACGATTTGATAGCGGTCGGTCGGCTCATGTCGTTTGTTTGTTATTGACGGTCACGGAGTAACTTCTTGAGGTAATGTTACCGACGTATCTGTGGAGCAAGAGATCAACACTTGAAGCAAAAAAGAAATCACGTGAGCAAATAAAAAAAAAAGAAAAGAAAATAAAGCAAACGAAAATGGAGAAGATACAGTAAAGAAACGAGGAGGTCCGAGGCTGCTGGAGATGTTGAATTGGCGTAAAAAAGAAAGGGCAGGTGCAAGAGTTGCGCAATATATATATATATATGTATATATGAAGGTTCTAAGACAAACAATTGGGAAAGTGAAGCCTATCTTGGAAGCCAGACAAAATTCCGGAAATTTTCCGAAAAAATCAAGGAGCAGAAATCAAGGTGGAGATTCGATTTGGTGAACAAAAAGGAAGGAAACAAATTGAGTTTGAACAAGGAAAGAAAATGAGAGGGAAAGAGTCGAAACTGACCGAGAAGGAAAGCAAATGGGCTGGAAAAAAAGGACAAATGGGCCCAGGTTCATTTTGATGGAAGCCCAGCAAAAAATCATGACAAAAAATATCCCAATAAGGACTTGGGAACCTGCAAAATTAGTGGATCGCCCAAAAATGACAACAAATTTTATTGGGTCCCAAAATCTAGCATTGAAATTAAACTCGCTTAAAGGAAACACGCTTAATATTTTTACTCTTATTTTTGGAAAATCTAAAGAAAAGAGTGGGAAGCAATTGATGAGACCTAGAAATTAAAGCTATTAATTATATTTAATTTTTATTTGTAAGGTCACAATTGTCATCCATAAGAAACATTATGAGCGTTTCTCATTCATTCATTCATTCATTGTCTGACACTCTATAAAAAGGCATGGAGACAAGTAGTTGAGGTATGCTCTATTCTCCACTCACACTAATACGCTGCCAAAATCTCTACTGACTTGAATGTCAGAGACTTTCCTGGGGAGCATCCCAGCCTTTTCGTGTTTTGTGTTTTCAGGTTTCAAGGCGACGTTCATGATTCCCAATTATTCGAGTTTCTTTGTTATTATTGTTCATTTTTTGAGGCAACAACATATCTCATTTTGATGCTTTAAATTTATCAAATTAACTAATTCAAACAAAAAAATAGTAAAAATTATCTTAATTGAAATATTCGAATACAAAATTTAAAAAGATATATCTTTTATTCATTTTAATCTAAATTTAAAATAATTAATCAAAATTGTTTAGAATTCTATTCAGATTTAAAATCCTTCTTTTTTAATAAACTAACTCAAATTTTTGTGTTCCAGGTTATTACTCTACCTATGTCTTTTTTTTTATCCGTGCTCTTTTTTTTTAAAAAAACTACTTATTGTATATATTTTGCTTTCTCATGAAACAAAAAGTCGACTCATGGGAAGAAGAAGACCATATGAGTTCTTTTGATGGTACGCTTGCTTTAAGAAAACTTGAGATCTACTTATTTTGTATAAAGAAGAAGTTTCAAAACATGACTTTTTACATGTTATAAACTCTTAAAGGAAGGACACATTACATGCTGCTATTCAATTTTTGAAGGATGAGGAAGTTAAGAATAAGATAAAAAAAAATTAAATACAAGAAATTGGTTAGGAACTTGCTGAGGTGAAACCTTTGAAATAGTAAGGGATATAAATTTTTGTAGGAAAAATTACTATTTCGTCCATGAGAAAATTCGTAAGTTTCTATTACGCCATTGAGTTTTGAAAAACCCTTTTTAAGAACTGCAGAGATCCCCAATATTACCTAATGGAATCACAACATGTTGCTATTTCGGAGTCACCTATGGCAAAGACATATTATCCACTTGGACACTATCAAAACAATGAGTATTCTCAACAACCAACTATTCAACATGAATAGCATCACCACGTTGTGGGGAGTCTGTGCCAGCAGACTGCTCTACATATGATTCAACAACGGGTTCAGGGTCAGAAGAAGAACTTTTAGATACTTCCAATGGCACTTCCAAAGGCACCTCCAGATCATTCTGAAGTGCCTGTAAGGCATTAGTGATAGGAACTTCAAAAGTCTTCGGAAACCAATCCTTCTTTGAAACCGCAGGCTTAGCGGGATTTGTTTTTATGGCCGGTTTTTTCGTGCAGATCTCCGCAAGTTTGTTGAAGCGAAAACTCGCCAAAGCATGACCTATACTGTAGCATGAAGAACAAAAATCTGATAATTTTTCAAAAATCACGTTGACGAAATTTTTTTTTCCAAGCTTTTCCAACAGTAAGTCTCCGGAAGATCTGCCGCCAAATCAACCTCAACAAGAACTCGCGCAAAATGCTTCAAGTCTCATGTTAGTTTGGTATTGTCGATCCTCACTAGCTACCCCACTTCCCTTGAGATGTCCACTAACAGCTGCGGATGCTAGTACTCCCATAATAGCTTATATATCCTCACCCAAACGTGAGTCATGGTTAACTTTAGGGCGTCTGGATCAAATTTGGTGATCAATTTTGAAGCTAAACAAATCCTGGTTTTAAAGCGAACTTCCCGCTACTCAGTAAACGGGCCTTCTCTTAAGGGGATGCCAAAATGATATGATAAAAACCTCAGCCGAGAGATATTAGCCTCCATTGTTTCAATCCCCAAATGGAAGATAACTTCTCTTTCAAGTCATATACCTTCCATAGCGATTCTCCTTTCGAGAATACAACTGGACCGATCAAAGCATCGGTGCATAGCTTCAGCCTTTTCGCATAACCAAGCTCATTTATCTTGATTGAAACATAACCCCCCTTGTTTTTTGGTGCAACCGATGTAGATGGCAAAAGCGAACTGGTGCCCTTGACAACCCAGGCAAAAGACAAGGCTGCCTGTTGTAGAGCTTGGGATGGAGGAGAGTCAGACCTGGTGCGGATCAAGAGAAGTCTTGTAATTTTGGACTGCCTTAGGCGAAGTGGTAGGCAAGACCACATGGATCCCTTAACAGTAGTGGCCGATTGAATCCCTGTCGATGGCGTCGTAGCGTGAGAAGGTGCGTCAGAATGAGAATAGGTCTGCGGCGCAATAAATACTTCCTCATTAATCCTGATGGACACAAACCCTCATTTACTCTTCAGAGTAGCCAAAGTGGAAGGCAAGACTGCCGTGGATCCCTTGATAATATTGGCGATTGAAACCCCTGTCGATGGCGACATAGGATGAGCACCAGTTTGTACCCAAGTCGCCACCTGCTGAAGTTTGTCGCATCTCGCAGAGAAAAATCAGAAATACCTATGTAACAGTCCAGGCTGGTTGGTGCAATCGGAGGAGATGAAGGTCGTGTGCCAGCCCTGATAGGCGGCAAACGCAGAAGCGTGCTAGGAGAGGAAAGCTGGAGACCGAAAAAAATGGAGCGCCGCCTCATCTTGTTTGGTATCATCTCTTTTGTCTTTTAATTTGCAAACTTCCATTTTTTTCATATGAATCCTTCGAAATCTCTATGTTGTACAACATTCGGTATCTTTAGGTGTTTGTACAATCCTTATAGCGATCCACCATTTCTAGAAAATTATACAATACTTATAATGACAATTAGCAGCAAAAAAAAACTACTATTATACACTTAAAAAAAGTAGTAACAAAAAATTCCAATCTTTCTTTTGTATATGTAAAAAAATTTCTCACAAATTCTATTTCACCTTAAAATCAGTAGTAACCATTGAGTCTTACATTTCATCAATTCATCAAATTCTAGCAATCGACCATTTCTAGAAAATTATACAATACCTATAATGACAATTAACACCAAAATAAATAATCTACTATTATACACTTTAAAAAAGTAGTAACAAAAAATTCCAATCTTTCTTTTATATGTACAAAATAAATTCTCACAAATTCTATTTCACCTTTAAAATCAGTAGTAACCATTGATTCATACAATTCATCAAATCATATCGTACTATAAACAACTAACCCTTCAAAACCTATTAGACAACATTGACATTAGCAAAATTTAAAATAAAGTAGCTTTGCACATACTTTATATTCAAAATAAGAATCAATGGGTGTTTATATCAATGACGGAAATAATGCCTTAAAATAGAAATAAATAAAAGGTAGCCTTATACATGTTTTCTTATTCATATGTTATAATACATGGCTTCAACAGTTTTAAAAAAATACACTGGTTTTTCACAGTATTCAAAAAAAAAAAATCAATACATGTCTTCTTACAATTTGCACTCACTTTAGCCTATTTTTGTCTTGCTCCTCACGTTCATGTTGGTTGTCTTTCAATATTTCACCTAAAAAACACTTGTAACCAATCTCGTCCTCTACTTCTATCTTGTAACCATATTGCAGAAATACTCTTAATGTTATGTTGCAGGAATAGTTGCACCCTAGGTGGAGCACCGTTATTTATAGATTTCTTGATGATTTGAATTAAACAAATCTAATCTATTGTTAGAATTTATCTTCATATTCAAAATAAGATAATTCATGATAATTTTGAAAAAAATATGACTATGATTTAGGAAAAAATGATTATGTGGACATTTTAGTCTCATATTTAATTCAATGGTTTAAGAATGCTAAAAATGAATTTCAAATGGATTTACAATAGATTTTTTTTAAAATCTTTATAAAGATATTTATAAATTATTAACGGGAATTCTTATTTGGATTCAAAAGGAGTGCTACAAAAACTTATAGTATCTATATAATATTTTTAACTTTTTTTTTTGGTTTTTTATAAAATGTTGGAGGCTCAGTGACCGCACTTGGACATTCCAACTAAATTGACACCCCTTAACGACATTTTCATGCTCAGAAACTTCATGTATTATTAGAATTAAAAAGGAAAATGAGCGAATTCACCCTTAATAAGGGCGAATAAGTACACATGCCGAAGAAAAATAGATCAGACAATACGAAGTAGTATCTATATAATATTTTTAACTTATGAACGTATATCTTATCAAAGCTACAAGAGTTTTGATAAGTGCATGAAAATCTGGTAATAGAAGACAACTCGTGATCAAATAATCTAACTTCAAATTTAAAGATAATATTTGTATTATCCTATCTTTGATTAATTATCCTTTCTTTTTATTAATTAATAAGGATTATATTTTTTAAAACAGATAAAGTTTGATTTTTTAAGATAACTACAAATTATTTTAAGAAATATTAATTATCCTTTCTTTTTATTAATTGATAAGGATTTTATTTTTTTGGAATAGATAAATTTTATATTTTTGTTAATATAATTAAAAATTATTTTTAAGAAGTTAATGTATTTGTAATTATTAAAAATAAATAAGGGTAAAATGAACTAATATGTGTACATTAAAATAGAATGTATATGCGAAAAATTAAACTGAATTCCCATCTTAGATTGTTTGTTAATTTATTGATTATTATATATTATATTAATTAATTAAACTTATTTGAGTTTTTTGTGAATTAAATGAAGACTCTAAGGTCCGCACCTGTGCTTTTCGTAAGCCCTTCAACTAGTTTTGAATAAGCTGAAGAGTGAATGTACTCTAAATTGTTAGATAATTATTTGTCTTATGATTACAAATGAACGAAAATTGAGGAATTAGAAGGCAAAAATGATTAATAGTTAAAAGACTATCTATTGTATAATATACCTTTAATTTTTGTCTAAGTGAGCCACAAAGGAGGATGGTTAGAGAATCCTAGTTGTGAAAAAATTTCACTATTTTCTAAAAAAATTAAAAAATAGAAATAAAAAAATAAAAAATTTGTTCAAAAAGAATTTTTTTATTAATAAACATATTTTTTAAATAATTTTAAATTTCAAAAAACAAAAATAAAATAAAAAATAAAAATAAAAAAATATTTTCTCAACTAAATATAGCGTTAGCATTTTTTCTCTTTGTCAATTTTTTTTGAAGTTACATATACATTGATTGTGGGGCGGACGGAGATTATGAAGATGAGACAACAGGATTTTATTACAAGTCAAGTCAGAGATTTCGTGAGCACTGGCAATATTGGAGTCATTTCAAAAGAAACTTTCTTCCAAAACAGAGATTTTCCTCAACTGTTAAGGACTATGCAATATTTTCCTGACGGAAGAAAGAACTGTTACACACTGAAACCTGAGCAAGGCAAAACAACAGTTATATGCTTCGAGCTTACTTCCAATAAATCAACAATTTACGAAGTTTGATCTCTATATTGGAGTTCAATATTGGGAAACTGTTCAATTTGGTGTATCTAGTTGGATTTATCGTACGGCTTTTTATTTTTCTCCATCGGATTTTATCTTTGTTTGTCTTGTAAATAGAGGCACTGGTGTACCTTTGATTTCAGCGTTAGAAGTAAAGGTAGTAAATAGTTCCATCTATAGAACTCATTCAGGATTGTCAAGACGTCATTGGATATATGATGCCGGGGCTCTGCACAATAATTATGCCAGGTAAAATGTAATTTTTTTATTTTTTCCCTCCGACTCTGTGACAGCTTAGAGTTGTTTCATGATATGGGTACTTGCTTCCTTTACAATAAGGTACAAAGATGATGTATATGATCGCATCTGGAGAGGATAAATGCCTGATGGTTGGGTTTTAGTGAACAACACAGAAAGCCTTCAAATCCAGAGCACTAATGATTCCTATAAAGTACCGTCTGAAGTTTTGAGAACTGCAGTCCAGCCACGAGACAATGTTACTTCATTGAGTTACAGTGAGCAGTTTCAAGGACTCTTGACTTATTTTAATGTCTATCTTTACTTTGTTGAAGCGGAAAGGATACCAGAAGGCCAAAAACGAGAATTCACCATCACTGTGAATGGAAATCAAGTCCGGACCTATCACTCCTCAATACTTGAAACCACTGACATTTGTCTATGAAAGAGCACACTTGGTTGATGGATCTGTCCGGTTCGCCATCAATTCAACAGTGCAGTCTGACCTTCCACCAATTCTCAATGGCTTCGAGATTCTATTTGGTGGCCCCACAGCTAATTCATCAACAAGCGCAACGGATGTTATGCTACATGTTATGCTACTCCATCAATCATATTCCAATCATGTAATTCTCACTAGCTTTTTCTTCAATATTTGTGATGAACTTGGTGAAATTGTTTCTGCTCGTCTCATGAACAGCTGATGCAATCATGGCCATCAAGCAAATATACAATTTACAAAAAACAGATTGGCAAGGACATCCATGTGAGCCGAGAGATTTGACATGGAGCGGGTTGAACTGTAATTATGTCGACAATACTCAAAGAATCATATCTCTGTTAGTGCTTCCCTGATGTTGCCTTCAACTTACTATTACTTCAGCAATACTCAAAGAATCACACCTTACTGGGTTAATTGTGAACAGGAACCTCACATCTAGCGGATTGTATGGGACGATAGCTTCAGAATTTTCCAGCCTCCAAGAACTTCAATCCTTGTAAGTATAAATCATGTTGTAACAGAACCATGTGTACTTTCTAGCACTACCTTGCACCTGTACTCTTGTTTCAATCCCGTGAGATCTCTTGACACTGAGAATAGTAACTGAAGTTTTCAGTACTAATACCAGTAGTCCCTGAGGGACATTCTCTAAAATTAATTAAACTTGTGATTACATTCTTCTTTATTCTCAGGGATTTGTTAAACAATGAATTGAATGTAACAGTGCCGGAAGTTTTTGCACAGCTACCAAAATTAGTTACCCTGTAAGTTAACTAACTTTTGTGTTGCCATCAGGAATTTGAATCGTAAAATACTCTTCTGATTCAGTCAAAACTTTTAGCAGAAATTTATCTCGGAACCAGCTGACAGGTCCACTTCCTCAATCTTTGATCGAAAAGTCCACCAATGGAACATTAAACCTGAGGTTCAATCATCTTATACATTACAAATCTTCTCATTGATAATTTATTGTTTTAAGATCCTTCATGTGAATTTTTAGGAATATCTCTTTGCTGATTTACATGCACTCAAGTGCTTACATCGTTTTATGCCTAAATTAATTTTAAAAGGAAAATTAGATAAGATTAAGAAAATTATATGTTCGTTAGCACTTAAATAATTGTCACCAGTTGTATAACAAGTCATTTAATTTGATACCTTAGCTCAATTGGTAGAGCGGAGGACTGTAGTGGGGCAAAGGCCTATTAGCCATCCTTAGGTCGCTGGTTCAAATTCGGCAGCTCGGAATTTTTCTTTTTGCGATCACTGATTCCTGAGTCACATGCCTTTATTAAAAAAAAAAGTCATTCAATTTGACAATTCTTCAAATTTTCTGCCAATGCAGCTTTGACGAAAAGCCAAACACCTGCTCAACGGGTTCCTGCGATAAAAAGAAGCGAAATGTTGTTATTCCAATAATTGTGGCAATCATATCATTTTTTGTGCTTATAATGGTCCTTTTAGCAATCTTTTGGAGAGTGAAGAAACGCAGAGGTAGCTTGTTTCTTTCTTTCTCTGAACTGCAGTTTTTATTGAATCTTTCAACATAGGCAGGTAGACTTATATAAAATGCTTCTGTGCCAAATGGAATATTTGTAAGTATTCCATTTTAGGCTTCATTGGATAAGATGATATGCCGTTTACTGAATTACGAAAATCATTGTACAGATAAAGATGACAATTACATACGAACCACATTTTCTTATTATGAATGTTAATATATACTTCCCTATGATAATCCTGAAAACATTCTTTTAGCTTCTTCATTTAGTCTCATGCAATATTTGTGGATGTTGAGATATTCATTTTACCCGTTCAATTGCTTCGACGTTGCTATTTTCTTTGTGTGTGTAGCTGTTGGATCTGGAAATGCTTCTTTGCTGAAATTAAAAAGCCGGTCCCTTACATACTCCAAGATTGTTAGCATGACTAACAATTTCGAAAACATTATTGGAGAAAGAGGATTTGGAAAAGTTTACCTTGGTGAGTTGAATGATGGCACTCAAGTTGCAGTCAAGCTGCTGTCTCAGTCCTCAAAGCAAGGCTTCAAAGAATTTCTATCAGAGGTTAGACCCTTGCAGCCATAGGCTGAATGGAAAAGATCGCATTAGTGATGAATTACTCAATTTTGTGTTATCTGTTGCGCAATAACTTCTTTGAAAAAATGCAGGTGCAACTCTTGATAATGGTTTATCACAGAAATTTGGTATCTCTCATTGGTTATTGTCATGATCATGGGAACATGGCACTTGTTTATGAGTACATGGAGAATGGAAACTTGAGGGACCATTTATCAGGTACTCGCAAGATAAGATTCTTTCACTATAGCTAGTCAATTTGTATATATTCCAGCATTTCATACACTGCAGAACTTGCATCCGAACTTTGCTTGGTAGAGTCGTGCAATTCTGAATATAGATCCATCTCATGCTACAATTTAATGATTCAATGCAGACAGAAGTTCATATATTCTGACTTGGAGGGAGAGACTTGGAATTGCAGTAGATGCAGCGCAGGGTAAAAATACATGGAACATGCACCTTCTATTCTGCAGGTTTTATTTCTTTCAATCCTGGAATGAGGCTGAATATTGTTATCATACAGGTTTGGAGTATTTACACAACGGTTGCAAGCCACCAATAATCCACAGAGATCTGAAAACTTCCAACACCTTATTGAATGAAAATTGGGTAGCCAAAATATCAGACTTAGGGTTGTCTAGAGTTTTTGCAACAGAAAAAGACACTCATGTTTCAACAAATCCTGCTGGCACATTAGGATATGTTGATCCCGAGTAAGAGCTAATACTTAACCAAATTAAATGAAATATTTTTCTCATACTTGGTCTTCTACATTTAGGCTCCTAGTTAAGTCAACCTAAGCTCCGCAATTAACAGAATCTCTTCTTGAACAGATTTTACTCCTCCGG
>CAODLS012223169.1:0-21802 GCA_948243855.1 Flueggea neowawraea | reverse complement strand
TCACTTCTTGCCATTAAGGGACTCCACCTTCCCATCATTCCCTCCAAGCAACAGGTACTTATCCTTCCGAGTCAACCCAGTACACTCAAACCCCAACACACTCCCCAACACCTTCTGCACATGATTCGCCACCTCTATCGATGTCTTCCCACCTGCCTTCACCGTCATCTCCTCCGGTAACCGGTTGAGAAACGTGATCTCATAAGTGGGTCTTGGGTTCATGAAGAAAAAATATGGGTCCCAGAACTTGACCCCACGTACAGTGGTCCCATAAAACATGTTCTGCTTACAATTCACAGCGACAGGCACAATCCTGTCGCTCAACTCCGCGAACAAGGCACTGAACCTCAACAAAAACGGCTCACGACACGTCGTCCCCTCGGGGCACACGACTAAATCACCCTTTTGTAGCAGATCCGAGATTCGAGCAGCGTCAGCCGCACGATCACGAGTCAAAGCAATGGCTGGGATTGGAGACAAGAATCTAGAGAGACGACTCACACTATAAGTGACACAAGAGACTTTGCGTCCAAGAGCAATGGCAATAACAATGGGGTCAAGGGCAGTCCGGTGATTACACACGTAGAGGTTTCCGGGGGTCCCAGAAGATGGGGCCGGAGGTGGGGTCCCACGGATGATGAGGTGGATTCCGAGCATTTCATAAGTGTATCGAACGATTCTTTCTGGGAGTGGGAGATTGAAGTAAACACGAACGATGGACAGGATGAAGCCAAATGGCAGCCACAGATAGGTTACTAGAGCGTTGAGTGGGTCCGGTCGTTTGACGAAACGACCGTCGTGGAAGATTATTCGGCTTTTTAGACGGTCTTGTGGGATTGTTACTGCTGATTTGCTTCGTTCCACCATGTAGCCCTCCTGTTTTCATCAACAAAGATTTCACTACTTAATTTTATGTTCTCGACAAAAAATGTTAATGATTAGATAATACTACGAAACATAATTAAAGAAGGATTCTAGTGATTTTACTAAGGGGTCCAGTGCATTAATGAAGAGGTTTATTGAAGCAGAGGTAACAACATGAATTGTGAAATATTAGTTGCCAGGAATAGTGGTGCTAGGCCAGGTGAAATTATTATTAGTTTTGTTTGTTAGGAGTATTATGTTTTGTATTTTATATAATTAGGGGTAATTATTTTGGTATTTTTGAGTTATATTGTAATTTTTCATTCAGTTCATCAATTTTTAAAAGTTTGTTATTATGTCTTTACGTGTACACAACGTCAATTAAGAACAGAAGTTTAACACCTAATTTTACAAAGACCTAATAAAAAAACTTTAAAATTAAAAGATTGAATATAAAATTACAGTATAATTCAAAAAATTAAAATAATTTATTCAATTATTTTATACTTATTAATAATAATAATAATATAATAAAAAATAAAAAATATATTTTTTGATAATATACTAAATATATAAAATATAAGTTAGTCAAATAAGTCTTTTTTCTTTTTTTTTTTTCTTTTTTTTCAGTGTAGATAATAGGGTTAGCAGTGTAGTTGACAATTGAAAGACAGTACTTTGACGTCTTAAATAGGCCAACAAAATTCTACCAAATTGTGTAGCTGGCACTGGCAGGCAGGTGAGGATGGTTAATACTGTGGGTCCCATTGGATTCATAACGTTAAACAATAACCATATCTCTCCAATTAATTGACTCCTATTTAATTTTTTCTTTCTTTTTTCAAATCCATATCTTGCAACATGATTTCAGTATGTTCAACTAGATTTATGAATATTGTACCAAAAAATGGAATTTATAGAGAGAATTAATGAAGCTAGTTGCCGAGCAATTCTATGTTCAGAATAATAAAAAATAAAAAATGCAACTACTTATAATAAATTAGCGCATAATCTTCAAAAACATGATCAGATTTGTTTCATTACATTTTTTTACTATTTTAAGATAGCTTTAAATTCATTGGTTACAGAATAGCAATCTTCTAAGAACGTGATTAAGAGCACACTCAATGGAGGACTCTAACTTTACTTACTATAAATAGACTTATTCTAAAGGTTTGCCACCTGACCTGCACCTTGATGCTTACTTAGTCTCATTTAAAAGCATTTTAAAGAAGTGCTTTTTCTCATACAACCTTATAATCAATGAAGAAAAACTATACACATTAAATTGAAGTTAAAGCGATTTACTCTACTGGGAGGAGGGATTAGTGACGCGAGAACATTTGTCAACTCTATATGCTTTGACAGGTGGTGTTCAAAAACCTCAAGACCAACAGTAGGCGGTGAACAAACGAACTTTGACAAACAAAGACAAGCAAAAACCAACTTATGGCTATTAATATGATTGTTGAGCTCCACGCGTTAAGTTATAATCTAATTAATCAATAAGTTTTATGATATTAAAGATAATCTAGCTAGCTATTGACAGTTTACCATCTTCAGTTTTAATGAAATTAATTAATCAACTTAATTTTCTTTTTAATTTCACGTGATTATAAGTGAATATGGTTCAATCAAAGCACAAGTAGCAATAGGTTATAAACAGTGACGAAGGGAGTATTAATTTCACTCAGAAACACTGTCAAATAGAGTTATAAAAATTAACAATGATTTTCATGACAGACAAATAAATGATTATCAAATTAATAGTTTAATTATTTTTTTAAGTTCAAAAACTTAAAAATTATTATGTTAAAATTATATGGATAGGATCTTATCTTTTATATTAACTATATTAAAGGACCTCGTTGGCCCGTGACTCCCTTCCCTCCATCCCTGACTATAAGCCTAGTAGTTTTATTAATACTCAACTTGTTTTCAATATTAAGGAGAAATTTGATTTTGAGTAAGAATTATTAATTGATAAAAGAAAAAAAAGGCAAAATTTTTAGATAAAAGCGCACAAACCTTGCAAATGGACATGAAATCATGATCGGTTGTACGGTCTCCGATACCGAGATCCGGTGACTCATCTCCAAACTCCTTAACAATAGCCAGCCTCTTCCATTTACCCACGAGAACACCAGGCTTCTTCACAAATCCGGTAGCCCTCTTTGTTTTAGGGTTCACTTCGATTTCCGTACCCAACACTTTGTCCCCGCCAAGAAAATCTCTCACAAATGGCTCCACCATTATGGTTGGGTTCGCCGTGACCACCACCTTCCTCTTGCACCTCTTGAACACCTCGTAGCTGTCCTTCCTCACATCCGCCGCGTAAAACCTAATGCCAAAAAAATCAACACAAAAAGATTTTTTTTAGCAATCACTAAGTGTACTCGTGAAAACATGAACGACTAACGTACAACAAATTGAATAGTTATAATAGTAAAAAATTAAATATGATAAATATTATCAAATATTTATGCTATTTACTGATATTATTACTAAGCAATTAAAAAAATTGGCAAAATATGTAAGTTGATTTATCGAAAAGGTTTAATATTTGCAATTACTAAAAAACAGAAAATGTTGAAATAATCAAAATTTTATTGACCTTTTAATCAACAATATATACTAATTAATTAGATTTTGTTTATTACAATGTTTACGAATTTTGATCAATATTTCAGAAAAATAGTGAATTATTCAAATCTTTTATCTGTTAATTGTTCATCAAGCGTTTTGAAACGGCTGGAGAGAGAGAGAGAGAGGCGTTATGTCGAACCGAGGCAAAACAGCGCGGGAAGCGAGCTCAATGTCGCGGATCTTGAGTCCAGACATGGAGATGAAAATGAGGATTTGGATGCCAACAGCTTCGGAGATAAAGAAGTACGTAACGATCACCAAAGGCAGTGACAACAACAACACCAGGCCCCGTAGAAGGCTTCCGGCTTCAATGGCGACGAGCATGAAGTAAGGAAAGGAACTGCTAGAAAGGAGAAGAGTTCCGTCGAGATCCGCCGCTATCGACTCGTAATCGAAGCCGCTGCAGGCCTTTATAGGCGGAAATTTCTTCGCCGGAGACATGGCGGTGGCGGTTGTTACTTGATTGATTCGGCTGATAAGGTGCCGTTTTTGGTTGTTTTTCTCGAGTGACGAAATTTTGGTACTGATAACTGGAGGAGGAGGAGGAGAGTGGGAACGGAGGTTTTAAATGTGGTGGTGTAGTGGGAATTTACGAAACTGGGTCTGGGAGTTGTGGGGTATGGCCTTGACAGTTGGCGATTTCGACTGTTGTTTAAATTAAAATTACCAACGTGCCCTCTCTTGGGGTCGCGGTTTAATGTTACGCGGGTTCTCGTTAAGCGTGTGTGGTACTGTTGTCACAGTTAATTTATACGAAGGCCAATATTAATAATCAATAATCTTTTTTAGCTCCATTTATAAGTATACAAGATATTTTGAATTCAAATTTCAATAACTTTCATGTATAATTTTTTAGAAAATTTAAAGTTATAGATATTGGTCTTCTCATTTATGAGGCCAATTAAAATAAATAAATTTTAAAAAAAAAATTGTGAAAAAAGGTTCTCGAGTCAATTATTTTTGCATATTAAATTTTTTTTCAAGGAAATACTTTTTATGAAAAATCATGTAATTAATTGATTAACATTTGACTTATCAAAAAATAAATTATTCAGTTTGTTCTAAATGAGTGATAAAATGATCCCTTAAACAAAATAGAATATTAGTCCGTTGTTGAGCATGTATAGCTAATTATTCTATTTGATAATTTATTCTAATTTGATTGCAAATTTTATATTTGGACTTATTTTACGACATCATAATAGAATAAAAGTATTACGAACAAAAGATTTCGAAAATTTCGATTGGGAATTTGTTAGTTTATTTGATATTATGCGAAGTATGATGGCTGATTGGCTCTCCAACTTTGCATATACGCTACCAGTTGATACTTACTGGTTTGAGGAGGCTCCGTTACCTGTGAAACAGCTTTCGGACAAGGATACGAATGGTCACTGTTATAGTGTTATATCAGATGTGGCAAGAGAAATAGAGAACCATAGCTGGTGTCTTTCGTTTTTTGTTTTTTAGTTTGTTTAGTTGGCTGTTTGGGTTGGTTTAGTGTGGTTAGATGTGTTGGTTTTGGTTCTTTCTGTTGAGTATAAGAATTATATTATGTAACTACAATATTCATCAGCCATAAGAAAAGACTATTAATAAAATTTGTGAGATATCGTCATTTTTTTTAAATGAATAATTCTTTAAATTGCAAATAATTTAATCATTTAGTATTAGCTTAAATTGCAACAATACACACGATGTGGGATCTTACTTCACATGTCTAGATCTAACGCTATTTTATATTACTACTATGTTTTTTTTTAACGTATGGGAGTATTTGAATTACTAACAAATTAAATATTAGTTTCTCTACTAATGATGATTGATTTTTCTTCTTTAAATAATTAATTTCAAATCAATTTTTTTTTATCAAAAGTAAAATTAATTTCCAGCAAGCCGAAAGTCTCCAAAACATCTGGAAGGTGAGAAAGCGAGGCGGGGAAGCAAATAACACAGTAGAGGTTTGACGCCAACGCTGTGTGGAAGAGGTTTTGGCAGCGCCATAGCAATAGGCGTTGTTGCTTAGGACAATCTGGCTTTATTAAATGGATTCTTCAGCAAGAAAATCAGCCCTTGTTTTCCTCTCATGGCAGAAACTTAGGCAATTTATCATGCCATGGAGCGGGTGTTGAACCAAGGATGAATCAACATTTTTCATAAATCGGACTCAATTCTAGCAGTTTAATATGTTAGCTAGTAATCCACAATCTTGGCAAGGTAAAGAGAAAAATCTGTGTGTTGAAATGCATCAACAATGTACTTAAAAAGGATTAGATTGTAGAGATGTATCACGTCTTATGCAAAGTCAACAGTTGTGCTCATTGGATTGCTAGAATATAAAGATTTAACGGATTTGTAGACAATAATTTACTTCTTATGCTCTTTTTGATCTCTCCTATCTATTATATTTCGACAAATATGGTATTGCTCCTAATTTAATTAATAAAATTTGTCTTTATATTTTTTATAAATTCAACCTAACTGAGTTAGTACACAAGTGAATTGGTCTATTATTTAAAAAAAAAAGATAAAATTACTTTTATTTTTTCAAGCTGTAAGTTAATCATTAAATATTATTTACTCTCAATTGTTACATATAGATCAAAAGTGATTTAAAACAATGATTTGATGATTAAAAAAGTCATTTCTATTGAATAGAGGAACTAAACGATCCATTTTGTTAATAGTGTTGGGGCACCTTGATGGTATAAAAGTAAAATGGTGATCATGTTTTGTAATGTAAGATTAATTATTTGAGTAAAATTTAGGAACAGTATCGGAAATAAATGGGATAAGGGTGGGCATATATGTATCTCTACTGAATATAAGAATGCGTACCATACCAAGGATGACCATAAGATATTATTTATATAATGTGTTGAAAAAGACTTGGGCACATGAAGAGTTTCCAAGTAAAGATAGTTGGATCAACTTGATCTGCAACCACCAACTAATAAGGATGGATAGAAATTTGATGGCTTGTCAGAGCAAAATTTATTTAAGTCCCTCCTTATCTTGTTTTAGAAAGCTAATTCAATTTAAGTTTTGGTTTGGTTTCTTGCAACGACAATCAACTTTTGGACTTTTTTTTTTTGAAAAATTACTAATTTTTTCTTGTATTATAGTCGAATTCGTGATTATACTACTGTGTTTTGAAAATAATTTTATTGCATCCCTACTCTTAAACTCCATCAGCCAAAATCTAATC
This sequence comes from Flueggea neowawraea, assembly GCA_948243855.1. Taxonomy (NCBI): domain Eukaryota; kingdom Viridiplantae; phylum Streptophyta; class Magnoliopsida; order Malpighiales; family Phyllanthaceae; genus Flueggea; species Flueggea neowawraea. The sequence continues at coordinate 15,084 of CAODLS012223169.1, read as the reverse complement.
AGAACTCAATCAGAACTAACATGACAAAAGAGAGTGTTTTAATAAACGTTATCATGTCAATTATGGCTGAGTTCTGACTGAATTCTAGGCGACGACATTTAAGAACATGGATGTAATATGAGCCTTTTCGAAACACAGTGGCATAATCATGAATTCGACTATAACACAAGGATAAAATAGTAATTCCTTTCTTTACGGGAACTTTTGGACATTTTTTTTTTGACATGAAAGAGGGGAGTTGGGAGCGATAGTAGTAGCATACTTCTGTTGGGCGTTACCATGCAGGCATTACCTCCTCATTACGGAATGTTCCTAGATTCATAGTTAACACCGGCAGCGGACTTGACCCATGCATTAGTGTGGTCATCGTAACATCTCAATGAGGCAAGCTTCCGAGGGGGACATCTTGCTTTATTGTGCGACACGAGTCCTCGACTGCCAAGGCTACCTGGTTTGACGCTGCTCCTACTCGAATTTGCACCGTGCGAACAAGAGTCACTCTTTCCTTCCGCTAGACTACCCTCACGGGGCACTTTTGGACATTATTTAAGGACTAGACTACCCTGTTGTTTCATCAAACAAAATAAACAGATTGGAGAAGGGACTAGGGAGGGGCCAGCATACCAAACTGGTCCTTACATTTTTGGGTATTATTATTTGTTTTAGATGTAACTATTGCCATTCTAGTTCACGCCTTTTATGAAAACAAATTATTTTTGAACTAATTTTTAAGTCTCTTAGAATAAATGAAAATTAGTCTCATGAACTCAAATCTTAAAATGGATGTTCAAGAAAATATAAAATTTGAAAACAAAAAAAGATCTTATCAAGAAAAACTCATTGTTTTATGATGTTAATCTAAGTAGTTGGATGTATGCATCGTGTATACAAATTATTGATTTCTCCCTTATTTCTGTTAGCATCGTGTAGACAAATCGATCGGCTAATTTGTTCGTCCATCACCTTGCAAGGGCTGCCTCTTTCTTGTCTGATTATTTTATTTGGGGTGGACCTTTTGATGTCTTTCTATCTTTTTTTTTATAGTCAGCTCAAGCTTTGATTGATTAATGAAATTCTTATTCCAGTTAAAAAAAAAGTAATTGGATGTATGCATTGAGGTTTATAATTCGATTTATTTTATATAGAAAAAACCATAAACTCTGAACTTGTTAACAAATACAACTTAACTATCCAGGTGGAGAACGAAAGAATTTGGAGTGAAAACATTTACATAGTAGGGTGAGCTAATTAATGATCATAGTATCTTAATCCAAATCTTTGTGACTGGGGATTGGGAAAGCATCTAGAGAAGAATTGTTAAGTGTTGCTATCAACGAAGTGGTTGGTGGAGTAGTTGGAGTCTTGAAGAGTACTGTGTTTCTATGCCTTTAATTTGGGTGGCCTATGCTTATCTCAGACAAAACATATGTCGGGTGGCCATATTTGTGGTACATATTAGCATTCTATTGACTTTAGGGTAACACAAATTAATCCATATTTTCTCTCTTACTCTTAGTTGGGTTTGTTTGGCTGCTATTAACAGTTGAAATTTAGCTAAATTTGTTTGGCTGCTTATTGGAGTTTTTCCAAAAGAACAAATTAATGTAGTACTAAGATTATAAGCATCCCTCTGCAACTGAGGCTACATTTCTAGCTATTTCGTCCACTAATGTCAACACTTGACAAAGAAAAAGAGTTGGAGCAATTTTATGAGCCGTTTTAGTAGATAGGAAATCATTTATGGTATCTTTCTGATTTATTAGCATTTATCAAAAATCACTTCTTAATGTGGATGCATTTCTAGTTTGTAGTACTATTAATCAATCAATTCAATACATTAAAGATGACTAATATTTTCCAAAGTACTACTTAATTGGCAAAACCACCAAGTCGAATACGCTCCTTTACATATATATAAGTTCGGAAAAAAAGAATAAACCTTTTTTATAGTCTAGTAGATTAAACAGTTTTTTTTTTTTACTTTGTGCTTTTCTATATTATAATGAAAAAAAAGTACTGCGACTTATACCCATCAAACATTAATTTCTAGGAATTAGAACATCAATGTTTCATGAAGTCGGCCCATGTCGTGTTCAAAACTTTCTAATAGACAATGTAGATCTAAATATATGGACCAAAAAGTCATCCCCCGTTAATTAACTTTTTATTTTACACGTTCTTTCACATATGGTATAATAAGTGACGGAATCAAAACTAAATTCATCTTAGATCCAACGATATACGAATCAATATCGACAAACTTAATATACTATATATACATGTAATATATTAGAAAACAATTGAATTTAGAGAAAAAATACAAATATCTAATATTAATATACACATGCAATATACCGCAAAGATACCACATTCATATATTATCTGTTGAAGGTATATGAAAGTAGAAAGAGTCTCGAGACCCTCTAGCACCCCCCTTAGCCACATTCCTGGATATATTCGGTGTTAATAAAGTTAGACCACCTAAAAAATATGAGCTTTAGGATCATTACTGTAATTTTGGACCAAAAAAAAGCATTTGGCTATTAATATATATATATATATATATATATATATATATATATATATATATTATGACGAGAAATCCTTATTTAGTGGAGACTGACCACCCCTTAGGGGCAGAGTCCCAACTACCAAGCAGATAAAACCCAAAAAAGTTAGTCTCATCCCAATTTAAGGGTTTCTCGCTTATTCTGGACTTATTGAACAGGTCAGCCCGCATGTCCATTTGGAATGAAGTGTAAATTCAAGGTGGCATCCCACCTCGAACCCGGGCACCATCACCGCTCATTCTACCCGCGCTGGGTATTTGGCTATTAATATTTGTATAATTTTTGCAAAGATATTAGTTGTAGATTGGCTTATGATTAATCGAGATGGATGAAGCGCGTTTAAAATTTAAATATAAGATCAAACCACTTCTACTAGAATATCATCTACTTCTCTTAACAAATATTTAATGTCTTTGTTGAATGTTTCCAGAACATGGGATTAATCTAGTATTTTTGGCTTTTTTTAATAAAGACGATCACTCTACCAAATCATCAATTCAGTTAGGCTAATTCAACAACATGATGACACCATTCACACACAGTTCAATTAAGTTGACCCGGAATATGAATGACGGGATCTGGATTTATTAATGAATAAACCTCAGTACCAACATTGATGTCGAAGTACAAACAATTCAACAATCTGGTAGGTAATGTAGAAAAATTAATTAAAGTGACCATAAGACATGGCAAGACTAAATCTAGCCACAGCTCCGTTGCAGTCGCGCATCACGTGCTTCAATTGAACATTTGAGGCAGATCTGAGCTCTTCATTACATCTGTTAACCAAGTTTTGTTGGCAACCATTCCAGTTGGAAGGATCAAGAATGACATCTGCATTGTGCACGATTTTAAAGTTAACTGAGCTGAGTCTCAGTTGGCTTCAATATTTGCGCTTAAGTCATTTTGACATACATGTCACCCAAATTCATAATTTACGAATTTATGTGGCCTATTTTCAATATTTTAAACAAAAATTATAAAATTACAGTTTTATGGACCAAACTTTATAAATTACGGATTGACGGACTTATTTATATGTTGTTTAATTTTTTTTAGAATCTATTTATTTTACAGACTTGTTTATATGCAATTTTTTGTTTAGATATTATTTGAACGTTGTTTATATATTGTTGATATCTTATTTATATATTATTATTACTAATAATATATAAACAAGACTATGTAAACATCCCATCTCCGCCCTTGGTCGAGTATAGTGTACAAAATATATTATGATATATAAGATATGACTACCAATAGAAATATGAATACTACTCAAGAGGTACAAATATAGGTAGAATAAATTTATATCCATGCTCTACTTGAACATGAACAACAAAATGCCAGTAGGCCCAGTACTACTCATATTCAAACCTCCACGTTAACCGAATACGAGTACACCATAAAAAAATGAATACGAATACAAACACAGATAATACTAGGATCTGTTCGAGTTGGGTTTGGAAGGGATAAAAGCCTTTTTAGTACTTTATCTTAGTAACCTTTCGTAAGTTAGTCTTATAACATTTAGAATACAACGTTAATCCCTAAATCGTCATTTTTTATAAGCCAGTCATTTTTTTATAATTTAGCATTTAATCATCCGTTGTGGCACCATTAAAGTGGCCGAAAATTACCATCTAAATGTTGCATCAGCAAATTTTAATGACATGGCAGTATTACATGACACACACCGACTAGTTTATGAAAAACACGAATGGTTTAGGACTTAACGTTGTTTCTTAAACTTTATGGGACTAGTTTGTGAAAGATGTCTAAGATAAAGTACTTAAAGGGGCTTTATTTTATTTACATAATTCATCTTTCTTGTCTATTATGGCCTCTCCCCTCACCACCGTCTCCATCCAAATTTCTCTCCCTCAGTTATGGAACCACACATACACCTTCCTTAAGTACGTATACGGATACGCTCCCATTGTACGTGTACGGCCTACCTACTACCTTCTTCTTCATTGTATCAAATTCCTTGTTGTATCAGTGAAATTGATTGGATTTCACTTCCAAGGAGATTTTGAAGTTGGAAACTTTGGAATTTTGAGGATAGTTAGGGTATAGCTTTCGATATTCACTGATTTACAATTTTATCAGTTTCAGTATGAGTTTCTTGCTGTGGAAAACAATGTCAGTTCTTTGTGCATAGTTTTTCTTTTTTTGATGAAATAGAGTATGTGTTGTTTTGATAATGTTTATTGATAACTTTTGTTTTTGTCTTTCCTTATTTGCTATTCGTAAATAGGCTGTGAAAGAGCTAACGACAATATGTGGCAAATAAATTTCTGTGTAGGTGGTGCAGATCTTGATACGAACTGTGAATCATACTAGTGATCAGTTGTTATTTCTATATGTACATAAGTTCATGCATTCAGTTATTTTGGAATGAATGGAAGCATAATGCCAACTTGAGGAAGTCCGAAGAAAGGTGTCTATTTTCCGCATCTTCATGGTATTGAATGGTATGGGTGAAAATTTGGAAATTGTGTTTTCCCTCAGAAATCCTGTATTGAGTGTAGGCCCCTTTTCTAGGTTGGACATGTGATACTGAATTGGACTTTCCACCATTATTCTTCAAGTTTTATGGCTTCCTTCTGAGACTAGCGTGATATAACTCACCCAATTATTTTTTTGTTGTTTAACTTGTACTTTTGTAGTCAAGGGTAAAAAATGAACTGGAAAAATCAGTAAATTTGTTTCTTGATTGGGAAGATAGACTTGTATTCAACATAATAGCCTGTTCTAGCGGTGGCTAAAATAAGCAATTGACCACTTCCTGTGTTGGAAAGATATCCGACTAGCACGAATACTCTCTTTTTATGTGTTTTGTTTTGCTTTTTTTTTTTTGAATTGTTAAAGTGGTTGTCAAATTTTAGAGAAATAATGTTAAAGTGGTTGTCAAATTTTAGGGAGATAATGTAAATCTTCACTGTGAAACAATGTAACTGATGCAGTGAAAGGGGAAAAATGTGCTCTGCGTGCGTATTTGATATTTTTACTTGTATCTTCATTAACGTTTCTACATTTCCAATGTCTAATAGCTATATTCCATCACTCTTATGAAACTTTTGCAGTGCAAGGTGGAGACTGCTTATAAACATATTGAACAGTGAGCATCAAACTCTCACCATAAACCTTTATCAACGTACTGCAAAGAACATTTTTACAAGGTCATCTCCCGAAGCACAAAAACTTTTATACAATGTCAGAAGCTGATATGACAGTCATCAAACCCGAGGTTTGCCACTTTTTTTATGCTATGAAATCTTTTAAACTGTTTCAGTCAATGTTGAGAAGCTCTTATGACCGCCCTGCCTTCTATATAATGGAAAAAAATTCTCTGTTTATGGCATCATTATTTTGTTCAACTAAATTTCAGCATTGTTTTAATCTTCCTGGGTATGAGCTAACATAGTGATTTTATACTTTCAGTTCAATATTTTGCTTAGTTGAGCCTTTTCAGGCATGGGCACATTATTGTTTTTATGTATGCAATTGTCTACTTCGACAGGCCTGCCTTGAATTAATTGGTATTGTATAACAGAAAAAGCCAATTAATTGGTTGTTTAATGTGTGAAATCAAGATAAGGATAGAGATATTACGATGCTGATAGAAATTACTTGCTATTGTAAATTAAAGGGAATGAACAAACAGAAGTGCTTTGCTTTACAGCATGCAGAACTTCTGTATTTGGTGTAATGATCTATGCTTTGGCCGATTTGATGATGATTAAATTTCTATACAGTCAATGAACTATTAACCATGCTGCACTCATGATGGCTGATTGCATGATCAGATTCATAGTTTTTTCTTTTAGTTTTTCCAAATTTTGTTTAGCTAAAATTCCATTATCATCATTACCAAGACTGATTTTGAGCTATTTGTTGCTCTTTGCATGCTTAGATGATGAAGTCCTATATATGGCTCCAGACTGCTGATGATTCAATTCAGCATGTGGAACAAGAGATTGCCATGTTTTGCCCCATGATATGTCATGAAGTAATTCAAAAGGGCATGGGATCTTCAAAGAATAATGCTATTTCTCTTCCCCAGCGAGTGAGTCCTTCCATGTTGAGTCTAGTTCTTGATTACTGCAGGTTTCATCAAGCACCAGGGCGCTCAAACAAGTTCGTTCACTTGTCTGTGCTGCCATTTACTTGTTTTTGTCTTCATTTTTTTTTCTCTCTTACACATTGACGTTGAATTACTTGTAAATTAAAACTCAAAGCACTTGGTTTCCATCTGCTGGTTTCTTTTATTATTCATAAGACAAGATAGTATATGTATGGAAAATCTGCCACAAAAAAATGCTTCACACTAGACTTTTTGTGCAGCAAAGGAAAAGTTTTGATGAGAAGTTTATTCAAATGGACACAAAGAGGCTTTCTGAATTGACATCTGCTGCTGACAGTCTCAAGCTAAAGCCTTTGGTTGATCTTACTAGCCGGGCACTTGCCCGGGTTATTGAAGGGAAAACACCTGAAGAAATACGTGAGACATTTCATTTGCCTGATGATCTTACAGAGGTGTCTGGTGCTTGTGATAATTGTGCTCAGGACTCTTTTGTTCTATTTATTTTGTTATTTTACATATGCCTTTATATATGTAGGAAGACAAGTTGGAACCTTTGAAAAACACAACCGATGACCCAAGGATTCGGCTTTTGAATCGACTGTATGCAAAGAAGAGAAAAGAGCTAAAAGAGAGGGAGAGAAACTAAAGGTGATAATTTATTGATTTCCTTTTTATTATTAAATAATTTTCAGTTTTATTTTCTATTAAGAATTCTGCAGTTTGATTTGAGCCTCTGGTGCAATTACATCCGATTCTGTACTTGTACAACATTAAGCTAACATTTACATATACCATTAAATTGACAATCATGATGGTTAATGGTCGTTCCATATTTTTTCAGACTGTTGGGATTGAGGAAGAGCGAGTAGACGAGCGCTCAGTTGATGTCCTATTGTCATTTAGTAATGGAGGTATAATGGAGTGGTTTCTCAACTATGGCTATTTACTGTATGTTTGAATAATTAGAAGATCATTTGCTGGTGAATTTGACAGGAGTTCTTTAACATACAGTTATATGACTTACCCAACATAGGACCTCTTTCTTGTAGCTCATGACTACAAACTGTTCTCCCTTTAGAAGTTTAGAACTTCACCGAATAGAAACAAAAAAGTGATAAAGAAAGAAACAACGGATAAAAAAAGACATGAGAATAAAGTAAGGTCATGTTATATTATGGTCTTAGAATTTATTTAATGGTTCGAACACTAATGTAGTGTAAGCCTAATCTTACCCCTAAAGTTTATGCCTGTTGGTGGCTGGATCATATACACATGGAAACTTTCCTCTTAGAAAAATTTCCACTGCCATCTTAAATTGTTTCATTCTTAAATCTTTGACCTAAGACATACATCTCTTGCTCTTCTTCATCCCGTTTTTACATCCTTTTGACAATTAGGAAAGTAATTCTATTTCACAGATTCTGATGGGATCAAACATTCTGAGAACAAAAAGAAACATTGCAGAAGAAAAGATCAGCAAAAGAGTCCTTTGAATGAAGTCACTGAAACAAGTAAAAAGGTTGGATTAGACATCGCTAATCCTACTTTATCTCTTATTATAATTCATATGTCAATGAAATTTATGTTTCTGTTTCCTCACATTATCATAGGAGGTAAATGACGTTAATTCTGTATGCCGTAGTGCTGAGGTTGACGAAGAAGTCCGATTCAGTCCAACTGATACATCAAAGTTGGCAGATGTATAAGAAGATATTTTTGAACAGAAGGCTGAGTTAGATGATGTTGATAATGATGATGAGATTGATCCTGCATTAAAAGCAAAAATAGATAGGTGCACATCAGCTTGGATATTGAATGTACTTAAGTTTCTGTGCCAAGTATTTTCCTGAAATTACTGGTTTTATTCATGTCATCCTAAAAATAGTCTTAAAATTTAGCTCAGTTTTATTCTTGTTCATAATGTCTTTTGGAACTTTATGTGATGTTAAGAAACTTCTGAAATTAGATTTATAGATTTGAAGCATTCGCCAATATTGTTATTGTTCCATCTCTTTTTGGTTATTTCCAGTTAAAACATGCTGAAGTATCCTCCACCACTGATCCCTTTTCCTCTTGATTAGATCTTTCCATATGATATTTTTTGATGATTGGGTGGTTCTTGTGTTTTTTCTGAGATTCAGGAAATTAATCCTTACATTTTCACCAATGTATTATCATGATCAAATGATATATTGTTTCAGGGAGGTGGAAGATTTTGCTCGGAGATTGAATTCAGACTGGCCTCAAAGGAGGCAAGAACTTCTGTTTCTTGGTCATGATAGGAGGATGTTTTTCCATAAATGAAAATAGTACCTCAAGAAGCTAAAGATGTAAGCACAATTTACCCTTTTGGGTACTGATTTTTTTTTTTCTTTTTTGTGAACATCTTCATGCTTTGTGTGATTATAGGTGCCTCAACTTTCTTTTATCATAGAGTTGACCTTTTCTTGCCTGCACTTTTTTCCTTCACTAAACTTTTTGCTGTGAGCAAACAAGTTCATGAATTCTCTAAGTATTTACTTGCACGTTATTTTCTTACCCTAAACTTTTTGGAAGGACTACCACAGCATTGCAGTGGTTGAATTTTAATTTCCGTGAAAGCCTGAGTTTACTGAAACTTGCTTTAATTGTTATGAGCTTTTAATGTTTTGAGTGAATTAATTATTGAAGCAAAAATGACTGCTAGTAAAATTTTGCTTTCTTTTACCGGCCATAGAATTGTGCGATACAACAGCGATGCGTCAGAACTGTTTTAAGCAATCTGAGGAATATTTGATTATTAGTTTTCTCTTTTTTTCCTTGCGTATTTTTCAAGGATATTAGTTGTTGAAGAAACTTATCTTAAAACATTTGATAGAACCATAATCGGTGTCATCATGTTCTTAATGACTAATGAACTGATTTGTTTGGATGGTGATGACCAGTTGTCGATCAGAAATGAATTTTGCAGTATGGATAGTTGGATACTCCTTCAGACAGCCAATGGCTGGAGCAGTTTTGATCAGATCTTATCCTAGTACAGGGTTCTTTTGATGTGAAGACATGAAGTAGGACTTGGTATAGTCCTTAATGTGAACCCACATTTAAAAATGCAAATCTTTGAGTCCTTTTCTTCAATTTAATTTTTTTGATTCCTTTTTCTTGAGAGAAGGAATAGTTTTGTGCTGGTCAGGAACTAAACTTTTATAAGTTAAGAGAAGGAATAAGATAAATATTCTTTTGTCACTTGTGTCACTTAAATAATAGAATCGTTGGAGCTAATATTCTCGTCACTTGTGTTGCCCATTTGGGGATTTGCTCTAACATCGTCACTGTAGGCACAATCATGCTGGAATCTTGTCTGATGCAAATGTAACCATAAGCAGATTAGAAATTCAATTCATTCGAACGACAATGATCAGATCATCGGCCTTGATTAAAGAAAGAAAGAACAAACCGGGCACGACGACAGGTCACAGGAGTGTGTATACCTTAGCATGACAGGTTGGTACAAGTTGAGATTTGAAAGAAGCTTAATATTCTCAATTCGTGAAGGCTCTGGTTCACTACAAGTATCACATTACAAGCTCTTCTACAGGTTGTAAAGGGTCCATTTGTGAGCTCTTTTTGGTAGGAAATGATAAAACTAATGAAACTAAGCTTCTTAGTTGTATTCATAAACATGAGTTTATGTGAGATATATCTACTGAGAGTCAGAAGGTTGAAGCTGGATATGAGGGCATGGCCTCTCTGGTTCTCCTCTTGTCCATAATTGTTTCAATTCACCCCTCTTCTTCCCCAATGTCAAAAATGTGCCTGCACCAGCCACACATAATTATTTTTAAAATTTTTAAAACAGTGGTTAAAATAAAGTTATTTCTCTCTATTCTTTTGATCAATGGAAGTCAATCGTCAATTATGTTAAAAAAAAAAACTGTACAAATGAATTTTTTCTGTGAACATGAAGAGAAGAAAACTGAAAATGGACATACCAAGTGTAAACGGAACTATATACAGCAGAGCCGGCTGTCCGTGGCCGTCCATCATGTTCAAAGCCACGTAGGTGACAAGCAGACCTGTAATTTAAATGTCAATATATCATGATTCTGAAAGAGATTATATATAGTAGACTTGCATCATCATCATAGCTTAATTTTTTTTATATTGACTCTCATCGGAAATCAAACCCTCAACCCCTTGTTACTGGCTCAGTGCAATGAGTTACAAGTCTATTCGTCACCACAGCTAAATTTTCAAAGCATAACCAGACTCTCTCTAAAGTTGCTTTTAGATGGCTTTTACATGATATAACCCAGAAGAAGCCAGCCAGCCATTATCAAAATTCAGAATGTTTGACAAGCAAAGGAATGCACCGGCTGTTGTACGCATTATAAACTATTTTCAAACTATGTTGATCATGAATGACCAAGACATAAAATTCTCATACCTAAACCATAAGCTGTCATTGCCCAGAGGAAGTAGCCTGTTCGAAGAGTCTTTTTGGACAGCCAATCATACCTGCAAAAAATAACCAATAAATGATTTGATTCAGATAAAAAAAAATTCAAACATCATCATTATTGATAATTGCAAGCTTTTTATGTAATATAGACTTTTCTATTCAGACATGTGAAGGGAAAACATAGAGAAAGACATTCACTTTCACTAAGCAATCGAGGCAATGTACATAGTCTGAAGAGTCACTGTCAGAGGGAAACAGAAACAAAGACATTAACTTTCTGTGGACTCTCGTACATTATTGTGCAATTTATATGGCTCCAAATACAAACCTCAACGAAAAAGCAACAAGCAATCCCGGCAAGATAATGTCCCCAAACCCAATAATGCTATAGCCTCCCCAAGGATCAAACATGCGTGGAATTTTCAAAAGCAATGGTATGCCGTCCTCTCCGCTTTTATCGCCGCGAGCTACCTATACAGAGAGGCAAAAAAAGGAGTTAGAAGCCTATGGATGCCTTTGCTCATTACTGTCAATGTTATAGAATATAGATACAGAACACCAGGGTCAGAAAAACTTACCACTATCATGACACTCTCTTTGAACCACCATTTGGAGACGAACACCCAGAAGATGTCATACAAGAAAGCACAACTTAGCAGGACTGTTCCAACCTGATCCCATATATTTTTTTAAAAAACCAAAAAGGAGTAAATATATCAACATTCCCTTCTTTTAAGTATTCGTACAACATACTACTTAATAAATTATGGAGCACCAAAACTTCTGCATTGTAAATTTTCGATGCAACCATGCTTTTGAAATTCAATGCCTTTGATTATAACCTTTCTAAATAAGGTACAGAATTAGAAATGATAACGGGAGCTGCAAAAGTAAATACAAAATTTTAAAGGCTTTAAAATTAAATTCATGCGGTTGATAATTTTTTAAGAGAAAAACCAAGCCAGATTAAACTTCATAGTTTTATGGAAGGTCAGTTCCTAGGGGACATCATGTAAGTGAACAGAAAAACATACTCAACACGAGTTTGCATAATCACCTTAAGATTTGGTACACGAACAATCTGAAGAACTGTGATGATGAGTGCGATACCCTTGTAGACAGAAAAGGAGAGGAGAAAACATCAGCCTCTTCTAATAAATTCCAATAACTTGATACAGAAACAAGAAAGATTGAATATGCTACTATAAAATATGACATATAAAGGTCATTCAAATTAAAGCTTTAGGATGTTAATATTGCAATACAATAAGGCAAAAATAGCGGGGAGTGACCTTACATTTCTACATTATATTTAAGTCATTAACCTTTAGCATATTAAACTGGAAGACTGGTTTTAAAAAATGTTGGTTTCATTTAGTCAGTTTTTCGAAGGGTAGGGGAGAGGAGAGCAGAAGGTGGAATCATAAAATGCAACAAAAAAATTTAATCAAAGAATGGGATATGTTCAATAATCCATTATTACCATGGTAAATTTACGAGAAACGAACAGGAGTGAGCCGAAAGGAAAAGTATAAAAGTTCATCTTACAAGGATATCTTGACCTATCCATGCAAAGGACACATTGCGGCGATAAACTGCCCAAACAGCAGCAAATACTATGCAGAAGGGAGAGACAGCCAATGTCAAATGTGAGACAGCTCCAAGCAATGGAACTTTGAAAAATGATTCTCCAGCATGTTGAAACCATCTGAAACTGTTTTGTTCTAGTTGTCAGTACCAAATATTAGACTTTGAAAAGTTATCTTTTTCTATAAGAAGAATACTTCTTTTGAATAGGTTAGAGAGTTCGGTACTATTATCGCACCATAAACAACAGTTGTTAAAAAGGATATCAGTTTTTTTTTCATGAATAAATTGTTGATGAAAACATGTTGCCTGTAATTATTTCTCAGTTCAATTCTTAGTTTCTCAGATAATTTTCCCATCACCAATTAGGCCAAATTTCCCTCCCTCTCATTGGGGCCATGCCAAAAGTGAGTGAATCAAAATACATGGGAAGTGGTACAGTCAAATCTATCTTTTCCCTATTATCTACTATTCTTATAAACTTATTAATAATGGCAAATGGCATCAGAAATCAAATGACACCATCTGAGAAGCAAGTCACATTCAAGAAAATAAACTGAGAACAAAATCATGTTCAGATATCGGTCATAAAAAAATATGCTGCGAAACACAGATGCACTACTTCCCATGAAAAGTGTGCCAGTAAAATCAAGTGAATCAAAATATGCAATTCTTGCAGAGATTAATGCATTTCATATTGTTTCCCTGTCTTTCCATAACAAATAAATGACAAAGCCATGTCGGAAAACTCAATAGGTTGGAGGGGTATATACATACCACGATAGCAAAGCCACGAAGCATGTTAGCAAGCCCTGCAAGCATAAAATAATTTCATTTTTAAATATCCCTTGTAAAAGAATATTTAGAAGGACACATTTTATATCCTCCATTATTGTTAGATAAGTTTTTCAGACCTCAAGTCTTATCTTAAGGATTTTAAGAATGGACTGGCCAACTATTGGACAATAAAAGAAAACAGATAGCACATTTTAAGAGAAAAATATAGAAGTTCTTGAAACAAAATTCAGAAAAAAAAATATTTAACTTATTCACATAAAATTGATTGAAGTAGGAGATAGAAACACCAATTAATTCACCCCTTGCATATGAAAGCGAAGATACTTTGATTATAAAGGATTAATCACGCCACTGTAGATGTACATACCTCCACTCCACCAATGCAGAATAGAACCACCAGGACATCGATGAACCAGACAGACATAAGTTTGTAAAGCATAACCAAGAAACATGAAGCAACTACAACAAAGAGAATTGCAGATGTCACATTGATGTTGACGATACTGCTGGAATGAACACCATCCACATTTACAAAATCTTCAGAACCATCCTATGAATACAAAATCATTCATAAATCACTTCAAAAAACTATGAAATCATTAACAAGTGTTACATTCACAGAAAAGAAAAAAGGTAGCAGTAGAAATGCTCAAGCTAACCTTCAACAGCTTGTCCTGATCTATAGCTGCTTCTCTAGCACTCCATGCAGACCAATAAGAAGCACACAATATGGTACCCACAGCCATAAGCCATAAAAACACTTCTGCCACATCAACGAGTGGACGCTGCGGCGAATACAGCTGCACTTCAACTGAAATCAAACACACAAAAGTGCATACAAATAAATATTAATCTAATGCAACAAATTTGCAATTGCATCAACAGAAATGGAGACACAATTGACTGGGCTATCCATTCACAAGAAACAATACCTGAGGAACTGTTCTTTAATAATTTTTCCAAGCTTGCACCAGCATCTTGTGGAAGCATGACAGCTGGAATGCTTATGTTTACCACTGTTTCATTGGCTTTGCAAACCATCTTGAAAAGTTCTGCAAGAATACTCAAGATTTCAGCTGGAAACAAACAATTCAAAGTGTATATACTTTCATAATGTAAAATGACTAAGCTTATTTCACATTTAGGAGGACAAATATAAAAACATAGATAAAAGTGTAAGCGCATAATTTTGAAAAAAGTATTTCATATAATTACCCGTCTTATTATTTATGATGAGAATAGCTGAAGCATTAGCTTTTTCAGCATAAATTGCTTTGGCCGTGAAACTGCAATTGCCTCGGTACACCACAATGACTTCCCCTGTAAGCTACCAGCAAAAACGAAAGTTCAAGTCGCAAAGACACAAAAAATGAACAAATGTCATGCCAAATAACTAATAAAAAATTAGACATAAGGATATTATTAACGGTAAATCAAAATTTGACAATAGATGACAGTTTTGAAACCTTGTTCTTTGGTGTACTACAACAATCAGGTGGATCTGCCAAAGCAAGTCTAGATCGATTGGCATGTTTTTCCTTCGCTTCCAAAGTAGGACCAAAGCGAGCTCCCACACCAACATACTCAATATCTTCTAC
>CAODLS012223007.1:0-13994 GCA_948243855.1 Flueggea neowawraea | reverse complement strand
GATTACATCTTGATTCTCGTCAGTTATTTTCCATCTCAGCAACTCTTGTTGTTCTTCCAACGGTCTGGCTCCGAGACCTTACGCCGTTGTCATACCTTTCAGGTTTTTTTACGCTCTCATTGCTTTCGCTCCATTTTTTTCATGTCTGTTTTTATCCTGTTGTGATCAGAGAAAAACAACAAAATTTCTTGTTTAAGTGATCATAATAACTAAATCTACGACGCCGTTCTGTTCAGTTGGAGGAGTAGATGCATCAATTTTGGTTGCTTTCTGCTTGTTGTGGGTTGGAGTTGTGGACAAAATTGGGTTTCACTCAAATGGAACAGCTCTAGACCTGGCAAACTTGCCTGTTGCTATTGGCATTTATGGTTATGGTTTCGCTGGCCATGCAGTGTTTCCCAACATTTACTCTTCCATGAAAGAACCAGCAAGTTTTGGATCAGTTCTAATAGTCTGGTGAACAAACGTTCTCTTTCGAGTCGTGTTTCCATAACCGCTAATCATTTTTCCATAGTCAATCTCATTTTTCCAGAACTTGATCATGTTGTTTGTTTTTGGCTAATTCAGCTAATTATAATTTTTAAAAGATGTGTCAGTTTTTCTACCTTTTTTACTATAGAATCTACTCAACCTATGAAATTTGTAATCTATAACGTATGCAAATCATTATGCATAACTAATTTGGAAAGTGTTATTTTTGCGTATATTGCAGCTTCATTTTCTGTTGGTTCATGTATACTGGTGTAGCAGTGTGTGGCTTTCTAATGGTTGGTGACACAATCAAGTCTCAGTACACTTTAAACATGCCCACAGAATTTGTGGCTTCCAAGGTTGCAGTATGGACTGCGGTAAGAAGCAAAATTCGTTCCATCCATTACGACGAAGAATTGCCTGTATAAGTTCGTATTGATTCATTGGATGACATGTTTGACCATGCAATTCAATTTTAGGGCTAATCTTAAACATTAGCAATTTTGTTCTGATTTGCAGGTTGTGAATCCAATGACAAAGTACGCCTTGACTATAACGCCAGTGGCATTGAGTTTAGAGGAGCTCATGCCTTCGGGTCGATTAAGGTCTTGCAGCATATCATTACTCATCAGAACAATTTTAGTAAGCTCAACCTTAGTCGTGGCACTAACAGTTCCGTTTTTCGGTAAGGCTTTCAACAGTTCATTATCCGAGCGTTCATTTTTAGCTGTTGGAGTTGCTGTGATTTTGCTGAAATTTAGGAAGATATTTTGGATGTATTAGCTGTAAAGGAATGGCAAACCATAACTTATGGGAATCGTTATAGCATTAGCATATTACACATTGAGCAATATATTGTAGTCCTCAAAAGACGTGGCTCTCTATGTTAGTACTTTCAGTTCACCAATAACAAACCTTTAATTTTTCAGTGTCTGTTTTAAAAGAATGGTTTTAGCTTTTACAAGCATCAGAAAGATTAAATCAACAATGAGACTGCTAATCAACTTTTTTGTTATCTATCTGCAGGTTTCGTAATGGCCTTAATCGGATCTTTTCTTGCAATCCTTCTTGTGAGTTCTTGCATCATCATTTATAAACTACAATCCTTGATTTAGTTCTGAGAAAAAAAGGGTGAAAATCAACAAATTTGTAGCATTCTCATGTTAATTTATCTTTATTGCAGGCCGTTATCTTTCCATGTGCACGTTATCTTCGACTGCGGCCCGAAAGATCAACGAAGTTGCAGGTAAACGAAGTTTAGATTTTTGAATTTGGACATGAAAATTAAGAACTGTTTGTCATGAACATTTCATTCTTTGAAAAACCAGGTTGCAGCCTGCATTTTCACTATAGTTACGGGACTGGCGAACGCCTGTATTGGCACATACTCAGCTGTTTCAAGAATAGCTGACAAATTGTAGTCTCGTTGGATTCAGACAACTAATTCTCTTCTCGTACCTCAAATATGGTAATGTATACTCACGCAGAATTCAAACTTCAGCAGATTTTAACAACAAAATAGCCGGTTGAGGCTGGAACACGAAGTCATGGGTTCGAATCCTGTTGTATGCAAAGTTATCGTCAGAAAGAAAATAATGACTACGAGAATCATCGGAGGAAGCATGCAGCTGTATACTTTTTTGGAAAGATTAAAGAGTAACAGTATATAATAACATGCAATAATTATGCTACATATAAAATTGGGTCCTAACTGAAACTTCTTTTTTGAACTCACATAGCTTTTTCTGTACATTCTCTTTTCTCTAAACTCTAGGTAATAATTGCTGATTTATTCTTCTTGAAAAAAGATTAGTTGTGTAAAAGATTTTATATTTTTTTTCATGAAAGGTTGGCGAACGGTGAATCAATAGTGCACCATAACATCTTAATTACGTTGACACCCTATTAGCACCATTTTCACGCTCATGTGTTCCATAATATTATTAAAGATAAATAGAAAATGTTGAATACAAAGATAGAACATGATGAAAACTACGTGAAACGATAACTCCCCTTAGACTTTATATCTAAAAATAAGGGTATATGCTGAGATTCTCTCTCTCTTGTTTTTCTACTCCCTGAATGTTAAACACACAAAATAGGATAATCTATAGCATTTTTGAGACTACCTCAAATGTTTGGTGTTTGTGATATTGATTTGAGGTCTCATATTCAATTCTTTATAACAAAATAATTAGGTTTTTCTGAATAAACTGGATTGTGTATTCGAGAAAAATTTTTAATAATTAAATTATAAACGAAATATTATTAAGAAAGTAATACGAACTCTTCTTTTATTGAAAAAAGATATTTAAAACTTGGTAAGGAGAGGTTTGTTGGAAAAAAAATTCTTATTATTTTTGTTATATCTTTACAAAGAAAGAAAATGTCCTTGAAAATGATGATTGATTGAACGATTAGAAGCAAGATTAACTAAACAAAAAGCTAAATTTAATCCAGAACAACACTTTTGCTTGAAAGGAGAAACAACTTTTACAATATACCCCCTATTTTCAGAAAGGGAATCAAGTCCAAGCTCATTTACTTATTGGCCCCAATCACGATCGTATGTTTTTCAATAACTCAGCATTGCATGTGCAATCACCTGACTCACTCTCACATATCATATTGTCACTTCACTTTGGACACCGTTCAGGAATTTTGCTTTTACAATGTAGAACAGGGCATGTGAGTGTTACTTTCTTTAATTTTCCTTTTTGTTAACATAATAATAATGTTAGAAATAGACATAAAGTTTTACCGTTTATGAAATATCTAGTTCGAATCTAAATTAGTTAGTAATGTGTCATGTTTCTTATATCGTTTAAAAGTGAAGGTCAATGATTGTTTATAAACACATTTTTTCTCTTGAATTATTTAGATATTTTGAAGATAAGACCGTAAGAGTCAATAACTAACCGAAAGATTTGTTCTTAAGACATTTAGCCTCGATCCAATTACAACACTAAGTAACCGTCTTGTGTTTTACTTTTTATGGAACTAAGTCACTAATCGAAGGTAGTTAAATATGAATTCATTTATTATGGACCTACTTGAGGAAGTGTAGCCGGCTAGCCGCTCAAAGAAAATTTGCATATAGGTGAGGGCATTGTACATGACTACGTTTGTGATGAGTATTCAATGCTTCATCATCATTGTTGAATAATACCAAAATCATGTGTTCAACCACCGAAAAGTTTAGGCCTTGAAAGCCATACTTTCCTCACGAGTCTGCCATAATCCTATCTTTTTCTCCATTATTCTTCATCCTCATGCTGATGCTGTATTGTGTTGTTGGAATAGGTTGCTACAAGAATTGATCTCTTGAAAGCAACATCAGAATTCTTAGTATAATAAATCCCTATCTTAAGTCTTAACAATTCTGATTAAGCCGTCAAACTTTTTATAAACCATATCTTGTGTGTTAAGAAGATTAATCTATAAATTCAGAATAAATTTATTCTTATTAATATTAAAATCAAAAATTGAGAGTTCGATTTTTTGTGAAAATTGAACTCTCGATGAAAGCCAATATATCAAAACTCTTTTATTAGCCAAAAAAAAAAGTCAATTCTGTATTAAATCCATCATTTACCACACTGGTAGTACCCACAACCGTAACATATCAAATACTCTACCCGACATATAACTAACAAACAAAAAACAATAATTTAGTCGCTGTCTATGGTATCCTAAAGACTGATCAATCAAAAATTTCTCCTCTATACATCGTTCTCCCATATGAGTCACCTCACACTAAGAACCAGAAATTTCCTTCAACAAGTCAGACTTCAAATATTTCATTATATAGTTGCAGATTCCTAATTTTTGTCCCTAAAACCCACAACACATCATCATAAAGTACCGATCTCTCTCTTTCCAAATTGCATTTTTGATCACCAATTTCTAACTATAATAACTAGCTGTTCTATTACAGCAACCAAGACATACCATGAAACACATCATCAACAACATTCTCTGCAATTCTAACACGAACCCACTTCACAAGATCCAATCTTTTCTTCTCTTACACACTGTAATCACTCTCCTTCTCTCTCAACACTCCATTTCTTCTCCAAGAAACCTTCTTTTACCTTTCAAAACCCGGGTCTTCCCATCCGGGTTAGTACCCAGATCGCCAAACAGGCTTCCATTCCACCACAATGTCTCCCTCACCGTCTCTCTCACTGTTGGAAATCCTCCACAGAACGTCACTATGGTTATTGACACTGGAAGCGAGCTCTCATGGCTTCATTGTAACAATTCCGGTTTAAATCCGGTAAGTTTCGGCCCGAACCGCTCCACTTCTTACCAGCCTGTTCTGTGTTCTTCGCCCATTTGCATGAACGAGACCCGAGACTTCACTATACTAGCTCCTGTGACTCCAAAAATCTCTGCCATGCTACTCTTTGTTATGCTGATGCTTCGTCCTCGGAGGGAAATCTCGCGTCCGATACGTTCCACATTGGTAGCTCCGATATTTCGGGTCTAGTTTTCGGGTGTATGGACTCGATTTTTAGTTCCAACCCAGTTGAGGACTCAAAAAATACCGGTTTAATGGGCATGAACCGTGGGTCTCTCTCTTTCGTTTCACAAATGGGGTTTCCGAAATTCGCATATTGCATATTGGGAACCGATTTCTCAGGCCTCTTACTTCTCGACGACTCCAATTTCACAATGGCCGTTATATCTACTCATTGCCTTACTTCGATCGTGTGGCCTACACCGTCCAACTCGAAGGCATCAAGTATCGGGTAAGTTGCTTCCAATACCCAAGTCGGTTTTCGTACCAGACCACACCGTAGCCGGTCAGACCATGGTTGATTCAGGTACTCAGTTCACATTCCTTCTAGGATCGGCCTACACCTGCATTAAGAACCGAGTTTCTGAAGCAAACCGCAGGGGTATTAACCGTTTTAGACGACCCGGATTTCGTATTCCAAGGAGCAATGGACTTATGCTACCAGGTTCCGCTGAGTCAACGGTTTATACCCCTGCGTACATTAACAAGGAATTACGTGCGTAAGTGTTGTGTTATATGAGTAAATGTTTGCCCAGAACTGGAGGGTAGCCGCTGGAAGCCCGTTACGCACATAAGCCTTACAATTACATATGTAAGAGTCAAGCTACGTGCATAAGTCCTTGGTTACGCGCATAACAACATGCAAAATAAGTGAAACATTGCATTTTGGTGAGAGGGTCTATAAATACCCCCTTACCCGCCCTTATTCGTTCATTTACTAAACATTATTTTTCACTCCAAAACTGAAGCTCCTCTTCTCTCTGTCTCTCTTTCATTCCTTTCAACTTCTTGAGGTAAGATCATGCTTTCAATTCGTTTCTTTCATCCATTTTATGCAAGAATTATGGTTGGTTAGTTTGTTTATGCTAGGTTGTTGTTTTTGGATCTTGGATGATAGTATGAGCTAGGATTTCAGATTTTTGAGAGAATTTGGTTGAATTTGAGCTAGGTTTTATTAGATCTTGCTAGAATGAACATAGACGTGTATGGGTTTTGAAGATTGAAGAAGAATTGTGTTGGTTAGGGTTTTGGTAGGAGAATGGTTTGGGGATTTTGATGATTCATTGTGCAATTGATGAATTGGATTGTTGATTCATATGATTAAATATGTTTGGAGATGATTTGGGTGATTTGAAACGGTTTGTATCAGTTTGTACGAATTTGGGGTGTTTTTTAGAAGATTTTTGTCGTAAGGACTAGAATGTAATATTTCAAATGTTTGAGATTTGAAATGTGAATATGAAGTATTTGGAGAATTGAATTGTAAATTTTAAAAATTTTTGGGAGTGAATTATAATTTGTCATGACCTTGTCACTAAACTATAATTTGGTAAAAGTTGAGGCACTAAAATTCTATGAAGTGTTTGATTATCAA
This sequence comes from Flueggea neowawraea, assembly GCA_948243855.1. Classification (NCBI taxonomy): domain Eukaryota; kingdom Viridiplantae; phylum Streptophyta; class Magnoliopsida; order Malpighiales; family Phyllanthaceae; genus Flueggea; species Flueggea neowawraea. The sequence goes on along the minus strand of CAODLS012223007.1, from coordinate 7,626 downwards.
AGAGATGTTAGATTTTTGATCGAAATAAGATTTTTAACGTCGTCAGGAATTTGGGTTTTTGCCTCTGTATTCAATGCATTTTCAGTATTGCCATAGTTACCACATCTAATTCTATTATGGTATGTCTGCCTTCAGCTTCGTTTGGTATCCGAGGTGACTAGCCTATGACTGGATTCTTTGGCTAGGTGTCCAGGTGAGTTGGATGTTATTCTAGATACATAAGCTGTGTTTTAAAAATTATTATATTTTTGTTATGCTTATACCTTTGCATGTAATATGGACTAATTAAATGATTGGAAATATTAAAATTTGATTTATATGAGATTTCTGTAATAAGTAAATCTGTTTTGAAATATACTATATTTTCTATAATAAATAATCTGTTTGAAATTAAATATGTTTTCTGTGATTATTTGTCTATTATGTATGTTGTCTACTTTTTTAATATGTTAAATATTTTAGTTATTAATTATTCCTTTTGACTGCATGCCTGTCAATACATAAGATTTGGATTAAGTAATCCGTATTCTGAATAATATACTATATATTATATTATGCTCTTTAATAACCTCTGTAATTAAATGTCTGTTATGCATGCTTGTGTTGTTTAATAATGTATTTGTTTAAATTATTCTGATAATATATGACAATTGGCACTCTCTGTTATTCTTCTTATGTTTTGGCATGCTCATCCGTTTGATTAAAATATTTTCGTATAATTGATTCTGACTCGGGATACCTACGCTACAAGGATAAAGTAGCCTTTGGTATATCAATATTTTGTCAAGGCTTAGTTACCATAATAAAATGGTAACCTGTGTGTCCGGCCAGATATATGATTTTGTCTGATTTTGGTGCTTGTAGTCCACCTCTCTGATTCCATCTGATTCTGGTCCCTTGTTTGATTTGTTGATAATATTTAGTTATAATTGATGTCAGTTTAAGACCTAAGAACTCTCGCCGATAAAACTTGAGGGTTCTTAAGAAGTCTCCAACCCAATTTGATCGTAAAAGCTTGATTAACCAATCGAGATGGTTTAAGACCTAACCATCCTTCAGATTTTGGCCTGCACACATTATTTCAATTAACAAGGTGCACTTTCCTTCCATTATTACCATAGCCCCACAGGAACTGTCTGATAATCTTGTCTATCTCATCGCAGAGGCTAACAGGTAAAGGAGTAGTCTGCATAACATACATGGGAATGGAACATAGAACTGAATTGATCAAAGTTAACTAGCCTGCAAAGCTCAATTTCCTGGCAGACCACCCGGTAAGGCGTTGTCTAATCTTATCGATCAAGTAAGCATACATACCTTTTGCAATCCTGCCGTGAAGAATTGGTACACCAAGATAATTTCCCAAAAAGGACACTCTCTCTAGGCAACAATGGTCACTTATAGCTCCCGCCAAGGCATTGGAAACATTCTTAGAGAAATAAATTTTAGATTTATCAAGACTCACTTTAGCATCAGAGGCGTCACAAAAGCGTTGCAAAAAACTCATCATAATATCAACCTGCTCAATAGTACATTCACTAAAAAGCACCAGATCATCAGCAAAAAAACATGTGAGATATTGAGAGAGTTGAACGACTTACCTTAATGGGTCTCCAACAGTTAGTATGAACCGCATCATGAATAATATGTGTCAATCGTTCCATACACAAGACAAAAATATATGGAGAGAGGGGATCCCCCTACCTAATGCCCCTCAAAGACTTGAACTCTGTAGTGTATTCTCCATTCCAAATAATACGGATATGAGTCGTCGTAATAAAAGACATGATGAGATGAACCAAATCCTCTGGAAATTGAGCAAGGTGTAAAGTATCTTGAATAAACGACCATCACAGGCGATCATAAGCTTTTCAAGATCAATTTTAACGGCCATCCATCCTTTAGAACCCGATTTGCTTCTCATAGAATGAATAATCTCTTGGACAATGATGATATTATCAACAATCTGACGATCCAGAACAAAACTAGTTTGCTCCTCACCAATGAGAGTAGGAAGAAATTTCTTAATGCAATGAACTAACACCTTGGAAAGAATTTTGTAGGACACATTACAATGCCCAATGGGACGAAACTGATTAATCCTCACAGGTTGGGCAATCTTCGGGATAAGAGAGATAAGTGTATGATTAATGTCCTCCACAGATCTCTGTCTCCAAAAAATCTCTTGGGCAAGTTCCACAAAAGAGTGTTTAATCGTGGACCACTGATAAATTCTTTGTTATCTTTGATTAATAACGACCTTGAAAATTAAGAAGTCAAATGTGTTTCTTCAAATTCTGTAAAGCAAAATCAGCACTCTGTGATTATTAAGTATCTAGGTGATTATTCTAACACTCAAGTCAGTATTTAAAAAAAGAAAGCACTCTTTGAGAACCAATGAAAACAACCCGACAATTAGATTTCTTTGTTTTGCAGAACTAAAAGAGACGATTTGAGTTTGCAACTTCCAAAATGGTTGATAAGAGAGTTAATGAAGTATTGATGAATGTTTAAGGGAGTGAAGATAGTCAAAGACATCATCAAAAATGTAAACATCAAAAGCAGTTAAGATAAAAGTAGACTTACAGTAATAAGCAACCGACAGCTAACAAAATTGGGCGTAGTACCTTCCAAAATTTTTCTTCACTTGATTAACAAGTATCAACGGCAGGAGGTTGAAGCCAACCTTTGCCTCAATCCCTTATTTTTCTCTCCTCACTCATTTTTGCTTGCTAAATCAATTCTCATTTCTTCGTATATTATACTATTTTTTTATTCACTCCATCTATAAATGGAATTTTCTTATTTTTTTCCGTGTTGGACCAACAATATTTCCACTTAAGTTACAATCATACCCTTCTTGTATTTCTCTATTATTAGTTCATTTTGTCTCTGTAGTTTTATGCAATGTAAAATGGGCATGATGAATGCATTTCTGTTAATCAAAGGTAATTAAAACTGTATATCAAGAATGAATTATGTTCCGTGTGAACAGTACAAAAAGGAACCGTTGTTTTCATTTCTAAGAAAGACCATTATGTAGGTATTTATCCATAGTAAATTTAGTGACAGATAGTAGAAAAAGATCGCAAACATAAATAATATAAATTGTATAGTAAAAAAATAGAAAATGTAATATGTTTTTGAGACATAATATTACTTAAATAGTGATTATTTATTTTCATTATGGTTAAAATAAACACCACCATACTAACCACATGTTTATTTTGTATACATTCAATTCAATTAGCACATTGTAATTTAATATGTTGTAATTATTTTCCAGCCAACATAAATGTTGTAATTTTGAAAAACGTTTTTCTCTTCTTTTTTTTTTTTTATAAAACAATCTATCTATTTAATCAACGTACTATTTATTATCCAATTTAACCAACCCAACTATATAAAAAATTGGCTTACCCAGATGGTGATTAATGTCGATTGATAGTGGCCTAACTAAACTGTTGTTTTTTGAGTTGATCTCAAGAAAATGAAGGTTAAAGTGGCATTTTAGGGATTTAAGAAAAACCGTTGATTAAGAATAATATTAAGATAACAAACTATATCGCTTTAATAATACTCGAAAGTTAAGCTTGACCTGCTGCAGTCGGACCAAAAAATGGGATTTGGTGCTAAACATTGGCTGTCTGCAACAAAATTTCAAATCTCAGTCACCTAATTAATAAACCCACTCACTATATATAAACTTGAATTCTTGCTCTTTCTCATCATCAATCAATTTTTGATACTTACTAGCTTGTGCTAACACAATCAGCTTTTGTTTCACATTTTATCCACCAAAAGAAAAATGGGTTCTCTTCATTTTCCAACAATTTCCTTTCTAGTCATTGCCTTGTGTACTTGTTGGTTTTTCCCTCAACTGGTCGTCTCTACGCGACATGGCATTACTCGGCATTACAAGTTTGATGTATGTATCGTTAATCTTTTTGTTTCATCGGTATATTCATTGTCTTCTGTTGGTTTCAGAATTCGAATTCTCAATTCTTTAATTTGATATACGCACTGGTAAAATGATGTTACTAGAACATTTATAGTTCTTAATTTGGAGTTACCAATTTCGACTAATATTTTTTTGGCAGATTAAGCTACAAAATGTAACAAGGTTGTGCAAAACAAAGAGTATTGTGACAGTCAATGGTCAGTTTCCAGGGCCTAGAATCATTGCAAGAGAAGGTGACAGGCTCTTAATTAAGGTGGTTAACCATGTCAAGGACAACATAACCATCCACTGGTAAGAAACACAATACACTCAATTGTTTAAGATTAATTTATATTTATTCTAATGTAAAATTTCAATTTTGAGGACAGGCATGGAATTAGACAACTAAGAAGTGGATGGGCAGATGGACCTGCTTACGTTACTCAGTGCCCAATTCAGACAGGACAATCCTATGTTTACAACTTCACAGTAACAGGGCAAAGAGGAACTTTGTTTTGGCATGGTCATATTTCATGGCTAAGGGCTACCCTTTATGGACCCATTGTGATCCTTCCTAAGAAACATGTTCCTTACCCTTTTCCCCAACCTCACAAAAAAGTTCCTATCGTTTTTGGTAATTAATGGATTTCAAATTCTTTGAATCAACTCAAAGATTCTTTCTTTGGCCTTTAATGGTTGACAAATCTTCCTGGAAATTACAGGAGAATGGTGGAAAGCTGATACAGAGGCCGTTATTAACCAAGCAACACAAACTGGTAGTGCGCCAAATGTTTCTGATGCTTTTACCATTAATGGTCTTCCAGGACCCTCATACAAATGTTCAGCTAAAGGTAAGAGTTCGAATTTCTTTTAACTCGTTAGTCCTGACGATGACTCACAAAGTTAATTAACCGAAAAACTTGAACATCAATTGACGCAGATACATTCAAGCTCAAGGTGAAGCCCGGAAAAACATACCTCCTCCGTTTAGTCAACGCTGCACTTAATGACGAGCTCTTCTTCAGTATTGCGAACCACACACTCACTGTGGTGGAAGCTGATGCTGTTTATGTCAAACCATTTAAGACCAACATTGTACTCATAACTCCTGGACAAACCACTAATGTCTTGCTCAAGACCAAAGCCAAGGCTCCGAATGCTAAATTCCTGATGTCTGCCAGGCCTTATGCAACAGGCCCTGCGACTTTTGACAACACGACCACTACTGCAATTCTTGAATATGAAAACCCTTCTGTTTCAACCTCAAAGAACAAGAAGAAACCTCCTCTTCTTAGACCTTCACTTCCATTCTTTAACGACTCAACATTTGCCATGAAATTTAACAAGAAAGTTCTTAGCTTGAACAATGCAAAATTCCCTGCAAAAGTACCCAAAAAGATTGACAGGAAGTTCTTCTTCACTGTTGGATTAGGAATACTTCCTTGTTCACAAAACCAAAAATGTCAAGGACCCAACAACACGAGAGTAGCAGCTTCGATAAACAATGTGTCATTTGTTCAACCAAACATTGCCTTACTCCAAGCTCATTTCTTCAACAAATCAAAAGGGGTTTACACAACTGATTTCCCTACCAACCCACCATTCAAATTCAACTACACAGGGACACAGCCTAGCAACCTTGTGGCTAGTAGTGGTACTAAAATGGTGGTTTTGCCTTTCAACACAAGTGCGGAATTGGTGATGCAAGATACTAGCATCATTGGTGCTGAAAGTCACCCTCTTCACCTCCATGGTTTCAACTTCTTTATCATTGGTCAAGGTGTTGGCAATTTTGACCCCAAGAATGACCCTGCCAAGTTCAACCTAGTTGATCCTGCTGAGAGAAACACTGTTGGCGTGCCATCTGGTGGGTGGGTCGCCATCCGATTCCTCGCTGACAATCCGGGTAAGTTTTAAATATTTCAACGTATTCAAATAACTCAAATGACAACAAATATCTTTAAGTTTAAATACTCAAAATTATTTAAAATTAGTCAAATCAACATGGCGTGAAACCCACATTATAGCAAATTACAAATTGAATACTGAAATTAACAAGAAAGATATAACTTTTGATTTATTATTTTATCTGTGAATGAGTTCTAAATCAGAATTTGATATGAGCAGGAGTTTGGTTTATGCATTGCCACTTAGAAGTACATACTAGTTGGGGACTGAAGATGGCTTGGGTAGTCGAAGACGGAAAACGGCCCAAACAGAAGCTACCACCTCCACCCAAGGACCTACCCAAGTGTTAAATTCCATTTTTGGCACTCAATTTTGGCACTGGCATATATATATATATATATATATTTTAATATAAATTACATGTATTTTCAATAATGTTACTTGTAATGCCCGAAATGGGTAGTGGACAAAAGAAGAGAGTCTTGTAGGGGCTCTTATAGAGGTGATGATAATTGTTGCTATACATTACCAACCCATAAAGAGATGGCTGGCTGGTGGGGTTTTCAGTTCTACCTCTTTTAGGATTGTAATGCCAACTATTCAATTCTTCAATGAAACAAACCTCAACCAAAATCATTTCTTTTTTACTTTTTTTGTTATTTGTTTTGGTTAATATATTCAGTGTTGCTATATTTCTTCATAAAATAGTTTCTACAATGAGAAATGATATTGGAAAATATATTATTGTATAAATTATTTTTCATAGCAATTGCAGCAGGTAATTAAGTTATGTAATAACGAAACACGTTTAGCATTTAAGTTAGAATCACTAAACATTAAAGTCTGGTCCTGTTAAATTTCCTCAACTCGATGTGAGGCAAATGCAATATGCAAAAATCACTAAACATTAAAATGACATATGATAGAGATTTAAAAAAGCAATTAAAGAATAGTTTGGGATTAAAAACACACACACAATAGCAATATAAAACAATTAACTAAATCACAAAAAATATTTTTTTTCTGATCATAAGATCAATCAAACTCTATGCTCTTTTACAATAAATTTAATCACTTAAACTAACAAAAATTAACTCAAAATTTTGTATTTTAATAATACTTGATTCGTTTAATTTAATCCAGATACAAAATTAAACATAATGAAAAAATGCATTTGTTAATTTATTACATTTATTAATTTAATACATTTGATTACAATGCAGTCATGCAAATTCTAAAATCACAGAGTCATAACTAATTAAAGAATCAAAATATTTTTTAACCAAATATTTTAACTTTCCATTAAAAAAAATCAACTTTCTAGCAATCAACTTATAAAAAAAAATCGCTAATAATCATTCAAAAAATTAATTAATCTGTATTCGGAAGTCGTAAACAAAATAAAAAAGAAAAAGCCAAATATGTAATAAAGAAAAAACAAAATACAAAAAACAGCAAGCAGCAATAAAAAGCAGCAACCTCTCTTAAAAAGGAACTCGCATTTCCCGAAACAATCACTAAAAACTTCCACCGTCACCTATCGGAGGCGCCGTTGATTCAACGCCGGTGCCTCCGCCCTTCCGACGAATTTTGACACGAAGAAGTAGTAGAACTAATAATGAAGCGAAGTCAAGGCATCTCCTTCCCCGTAGCTGTCGTCGTTTTGGCCATTATTTACATTTACTTCTCCACCGTTTTTGTTTTCTTGGACCGGTGGTTCGGGCTCATGTCCTCTCCGGGCATCATGAACGCCGTCGTTTTCACCGCCGTGGCATTCA
>CAODLS012222578.1:0-11363 GCA_948243855.1 Flueggea neowawraea | reverse complement strand
TTAATAAATTTAAATTTAATAAATTAGAATTATACTTTTATTAAATCTAAATTAATAAAATTAATTTAACATAATTAAATTTAATTTAAATTTTTTAAAATATATATTTCGTTTTTACTAAGTGTGAATATCATAATTATTAAAAAAACGTCTAATGCGCTAAGTGCAGGAGGTTCGTAGTCCTCAGCCCATGAGGCGAGATGAGTGACTTCAACCAAGTGCACTTGCTCTTTTATTTAACCCATTAATGATTTATTTTTATTTTATTCACATTGCAAAATTATATTGTTTGAAATTTATTTGATATTATGAATTTGTTATATTATATATATATATATTATATTATTTATATTTAGGTCGGGCCGGACGGTCCATCGGGTCAAAGTATAAGCTCAAACACAATTCTATTTTAATTAAAAAAATTAGAGACGGGCCTCGGGCCAAACAATATTGGCCCAAAGGGCCGGTCCACTGGCTGGGCTCATATGTCTCCCTAATCGCTAGTCACTTTCCCCTGTTTTTGATAAGCACTAATTAGTTATCAGTAAGCGCTTCCCTTCCTTTCCTTCATCTACAATTTCTAATAATTGTCAATTATTAGAAATTGTAGATGGAGGAAAAGAAGTATATATATATGAGTTGGACTTCACTTATTTTAATAATAAGTTTTTATATGAATTGGATTCCACGTACTCAAAGAGTAAGTTTTTATATATATAATTATCAAATTTTATATTGTTACCTCTATAGTATTTTTAGCCAGGAAATAGTCTCTAAATTTTGGAGTTTTCAACATCTAGGCTCCAGGTACCAAATTTTAAGATTCCCATTTCCAACACCTAATTTTCTTAGCTGTCGACTCCTTAATTCCTTAACTCAAGTTAGGGGATTCTCAGCTCTTAGCTCAAGGCTCGTTGTTTGCCCTTGGTTTTCAGCTCGTCACAATCAATTACAAGGAAATACGTGAAAAGGTCGGAGATTGTTCCCTTCCCAGTTTGTATTCCAATGCTTAACTTGGTCCTTAATGATAAGCAAGAGGTCTAGTGCACGAAGTAAGAATTAACTAGGAAATGAGCAATGGAGTGATATTTATAAGCACAGATAGAGCTGGAATGGATGATCAATTACATGCATTGGAAATTCTGCTGGCCATATCATTAATAGACTTTTTTTGTTGGGCTCTTGCCAAGATTTACAACTTGAGCTTTGTCGTTGTGCTTAGGAAGCTTAGCCCATTCAACATCAACGGGTTGTCTTATGGGCAGTTACAAATTAACCGTGTTCATAATCAAATATTATAATATCATTTGACTCACTTTCTAAATTTTGACTAACAAATTGAAGATTTAAACGTGCCGCTCCATAATCAATATTACAAATTCATAAAGAACCCAGAAAAAGGCCCATAGAGAACAATAACAAAATATTTCAAACCAAAAAAGAGCAAATCAAGATAGACATTGAATAAAACAAAATCTTTCTCAATTTTCAATTTTTTTGCTTTCGATAAACTTCTTAAACATATTAGAATTGCAAACAAATAGCAACAAATAAAAAACAAACCTATATAAAATAAAAAAAGATCTCTATTGAACTCAACATAGAAAAATTCAACATATTTTCTCTAGATTTCATAATTTACAGTCTCCCAGTGAACCTCATATATAGATCACAAACAATAAGGTCTTATTAGACTTATTTATATTTTGTTTAAAATCAGTTCATTTTTTAAACTTATTTTAAACATGTTTAAAACTCGTTTATATGTTGTTTTTTGTTTAAAACTTGTTTAAAATTTGGTTAAAATCTGCTCATTTTTTAGACTTGTTCAAAACTTGTTTGTGTGTTGTTTATTTTTTAAAACTTATTTATAATTCACTTAAAACTTGTTTATAATTTGCTTAAAACTTGTTTATATGTTGTTTCTTGTTTAAAACTTGTTTAGAATTTGAATAAAATTGTTCATTTTTTGGACTTATTTAAAACTTGTTTGCATATTTTTTATATTATTTGTATGTTGTTTATATGTTGTTTCTTATTTAAAACTTGTTTAGAATTTGATTAAAATATGTTCATTTTTTGAAATTGTTTAAAACTTATTTGTATATTATTTATATATTGTTTCTTATCTAAAACTTGTTTATAATTTGATTAAAATCTGTTCGTTTTTTCAAACTTGTTTAAAACTTGTTTGTATATTGTTTATATGTTGAAAATAACATATAAACAAGGTACCAACAACAAATCAACAACATATAAAAATTCAGGTTTGTTTATTTATTGTTTTGGACTTATAAAACACAAATAAACAACATATAAATAAGATATATGCAATATATAACAACATTTAAACAATATATAAACAAAAAAATATCATACAAATAACATACCAACAACATAGCATGTCCGTACAGAAATATCTTGTCCGTAAGGATAAAAAAATGTCAGTGTATCAGAAAAGTGACGCGCGTGCGGATAAAATATTGAAAATTGCATCTTTAAATAGCAAAAGTGGGTTGTACGGAATAAATATTACAAATTTTTGTTGGTATACCACGTAATTACCACTTGCGTGTGAGCAAAATATTGGAGATTTCATCTGTAAATAACAAAAGTGGGTTGTACGGAATAAATATTCCAAAGTTTTGTTGGTGTACGGTGTAATTACCAATTGTCTTATTGCTAAGAATTGTACATTTAGCTAGGATTAGGGTTTTGTTATTGTGCTCACCTTGGCTTAGAGATGTATTGTTGGCTCTAACGAAGAGATCCACCTGAAAGCTAAGCTAATAAAGGGAAAGGGATTCTTGCTATCGGATGAACTCAGTGCATTGCAACATTATAGTGACGACCATTCCTTAATGTAAGTTTTGGATGTCCAATATGACATTCTTGAATCTTTCAATAAAATGCTTTCATTATCTCTTTGTCTTATGCTAAGCAAGTAGGTTGTATCATTCTTCCTCTTATTATTGATGAAAAAGTTTTCATTAACACTCCCTTTAATTGGTTGAAAAAAAAGATAGATCTTTCAATGATCCTATTGAACTATGTTCGAGGATTATCTGCTAGGATGAGAGGGAAAACCCGGCATATGCCATTGTCTTACCAATCATGAAGGAGCATTAAGGACTCATATGTCCACACATGATCATGAGATCATCAGGTTGGCCTAACTAGAATGGTAGTTAGGGGAGCCTGAATTTCTTATAGGTGTTTCTTCCCATAATATCCTTGGAAAGTGGAATTTTCCACCATTGTTGTTTATCTGTTGAGACGAGTTTCTTTTGCTTCAACACTTGCTCAATTACCTTCTTCACATCGACACATCTCCTTGGTCATGAAGATGAAATGATGGTCAACCTGGGAGTTTCTCTCTTCCTTGGCATGTGTTCTTCTTACCACCTTAAGGTACTTCTCCTTAGGTGTTACCATGTTCCTTCATTCCTTATTGCATCGTGTCAAGTTGTTCCAAAAAATCCCATGTTGTTCTCTAGTCGATGAGGGCTCAACGTGGCGAGGGAGCGACTTTTAATATCAAGAATTTCATCGCTTACCAACTTCATTTCTTGCATAATCATGGAGATTAGGCAAGATAGTATAGTGAGAAAAGTGTCTTTGAAGAGAGTACTAGTCATCTCTCATGGATGAGATTGTTGAAATTGTGTCTTTAATAATTGTGAATTTTCTCATGACCACATAACCATATCATGCTTTTGATTCAAGAAAGTAGCCATGATTGAGTAGTGGCTCATGTCCCACATCCATGTTCTCTTTCATATTGTTAATGACCATGATATGCTACAATCTAGGATAGTAGCCTATGTTTAGTATATAATACTCATGTCTCTCCTAGTTTTATGTTACGATTTTTTGTATTTAAGCAAACTTTCTCAATGAATGAAATGTGCCACTTTTATAACCCAATATCATATACCAACAGCGACAAAGGTTACTCCCTCGTTTCCACTCCGGTATTGAATTTAGTCCTCAGGAATAAGCAAGACCTCTAATGCAAAAAATGATCATTGCCTAGAAAATGAGTAAAAGAGAGGTATTTATGGACTTAGATGGAGGTGGATTGAATGGTATGTTACCCGTTTTATAAGTTCTGTAAGCTCTTGTCAAGATTTAACAAAAAACTTGAAAAACTCCAAACTATGAAAGTAATTTCGGCTAAATCAAATTTTGTTAAATTTTCCATTAGTTGTCGATGTGGACTTGACAGAACACACACACTCGGCACCTTTTGTCGACATAGCATCCATCATAGTTTAGGTGAATGACCAAATATTTAATAACATGTGTAAACTTAAACTATCACATTCTTATCAGTTTTTCCTATATTAATTTTTAAAAATAGTTAACTGTGGATTTCAAAAAAAAAATAGCCAACTGTTAATTAACCATAAGAATTTTCCATTACCTGCTAATGTTCGCGTGGCTAAAAATTTGAATTTGGTGTTGACGTGACTTGCCATGTAGTAAAATGCATGCCATGTCATCTGAGGTAGGTTGAAAGGTTGTGAGAATCGGATTTTCTCATAATAAGTGCAAAGGTCGAGTTATTTTTTTCCTATTAAGTCAAACAATTAATACTCTGATTCTCTAATTGATTAATATTCGGTACTATCCGTATTAAAAAAAATTATTATCTATACTTAGTGTATGATTATACTCATGCACTAAACCTATTAGAATATGATATATAGAAAATTGGACCCGTATCTAATTTTTTGAATGGTTGGCACGTTAAGCTAAAAGAAAATAAACAAGCGAATTTTTTTTTCAGAAACATATGGATTTAATGAAAGATTGCTCTGAACTTAAAGGATCTTTGGTTAATTTCACTAAATTTTACGGCAGATAAGAAAAAAGAGACCGTTAAAAAGAGAAATCGTCTGTCTCCTTCAACTGGTAACGTTGGATCACGAGCTTGCAGCTGCATGTTGCTGCACAGAAGAAAAGAACAAAATTTCTCAGCTTTTTTATCTTCGTTGTCTTCTTCTTCATTTTCTTTTTCCCATAATTTTCTGGACAAACTCAAAACCCTAATATATGTTTGATTGCATAATCCACATAAATTCAGTTACTATGATCAATAATATATCGTTCATTTTTCACAATCACCAACTCATGTGTTACCATTTTGTTCACTTGAACCAAACAAAACTTTAATCAAAGTATGTTGATTTTCCATAAAACGTATTAGCATATGTAAGCTCGACTGTGCTAAACTTATTTCAGTCATTTATTAAATTATTTTTTTCTTTCGAATTTTTTGTTTTGTTGGTGTAAAAGGTCTTTATCTTCCATTTTCTTTCTTTCTTTCTTTCTTTGATTGGGACAATACGTTTTCCACCTTTTCCCCTACGCTAATCCTTCTTCTTTTTTTTTTTTTCAGAAGAATAATTGCTCTAGTCTTTATCAACGTTTTCTTTTTGATTGCTTTCCAAATTTTCGTATCGTTTTCTTTTCTAGCATGCCTTATTACCTGCCATTCTAGGTCGATTGTAATAATTTTCCTTTTCGTTAACGAAAATTTAAGAAATGTACTTGTATCATTTTCCTTTAATTATGAGGTGGGGAAAAGAAGGCACTCGGTCAAAGTCATTATTCGTTTCACATTTAAAGGTTTACTCAATTATACGAATATTAGAATAAAATTTGACGAATAAACTTTTATCGGCATTATGTTGGATTTGAGATTAAATGAAAATAAATATATATTCATATTTATATTTTTATGAATCAGTAATTTTATGAAGGTATTTGTGGGTCTAACCGAAAAGTAGTATAACAAACGAATCAAATAACGATTTGAGTTATTAACCTCAATAAGTTGCATTAATTACAAGTATGGGATTGAGTTCATATGTCAGTCTAACAAGAGAACTATAGTCATGTTAGGACCAAAATGCAAGTTTCATTTGTAGTGTAAATGTCTCACAAAGATCCAAGTAGGATTTATTATCGGTGGGGGTTGAAAAGGACATAATCCTCTTTCTTGTTTATAGAGGCCGTCGGCCTCCTCTCTTTTGGAGGAAAGGTGGAATGTTTTGTGTCTATCTAATGTGGATGTGGGTGGTTCGTGTAGTTAGAGAAGCTAACCCTAACTAAGGTTTACTTCTATATATATAAGTGTACTTAGGGCGTCCTACACTCATAAAGAAGCCCATTTCATTTACTTAGTCGATTAAGCTTACCGATTGAATTCAATCTGCGGCCATGGTTAGCATCTTGACCGAACTAGGTTTGGTTCCACCCATCATGGATGAACCACTTTTTCCAACATTTTATTATGAAACAAAGCCAAGCGATTCTCAAACACTGTTTTAGTGGTTTCAAATGATCAACCTCAAGCAATTTTCTGTCATCATATCTATTGTAGCAATATGTCTATTCTAGATTTAACATGTACATATTCCATTAGTGTACAAATGTTTCACCGGTTAGTTCATCACACAATTCTTAGGATTTGAATTTATGGTGGTCAATCACAGTTACAAGCAATGAAATTCTAAAAGAAATTGATTAAATAATCAATCAGAACAATAGTCAATTCCCAAGCTAGATTATATCCTAACCTTAGCTTAGGATTTAGTTATTCAGAGTAATGTAAAAAAACAATTTCAATTCCAAACTAAAATCCCAAGAAAACATAAGAAAAGAAAACAAATTTAGACTGTTATTTGACTCTTGACGTTTTATCATTCTCTGATCTCGCAAGATCTCCCTCTTTGACTGCCAAAAGCCCCTTCTTAGATTTTCTAGAGTTGTGTTTATACCAAGTCTTTAGAACCCTTTAAAAGACCTTAAAATCGGAAGGAAAGTTGAAAATTTGTGCAACTCCGGTCCTGGCTCGGTTCAAGTCCGACTCCGGACATGTCATCCGTGTCCAAAAACTTGCAAAAGTTTCGGAGATTGTTCGGTCCTCTAATCCAGCTCCAGACATGTGCAAGCTATCAAATTATGCTTTTAGTTCCTGGCATTGTCAGAAATGTCATTTTGGTCCTTTCTTCTTTTTTTCACTCTTTTTCTCTATTTTCCTCCTACAAATTAAAACATAGGGAGAAGTCAATTAAAAACCCATAAAATAAATGCTTTTAAGCCCCAAATTAAACCAACTAACATATTTATAGACTTGTAAAATGCATGTATCACTACGCAACACGTTTTGACTATAGGGGAAAAATAGAGATTAGAAATTTGTGATTTCTCAGTTGTACTTTATTTGGTGATTCCTTATTTTTGCTTCATTGGATTCTCAACTATTCACATGTAGTATTTCGACTTTAATTAAAAATAAAGTTTTGTTCCCTGATTTAGAAAAGAAGAAACCTTTAGATCTTGGAGAAGTCATCATTGGTATCACAAAAATAAATCTTTAGGTCTTAGAGAAGTCCCACATAAAAGCGTGGAGTTAATTAACACAAATTATCACAATTAAATAGTCAATTCACACATCAGCCACAACAAGTTCTTCGTTTCAAGCATGTCATATCTCAAAAGCATAATATCAAGCGTGGCACTTCTAGGAAACTAATTAAGTAGAAACTAATTAACAGGAATACCATTTTTTTTGTCTCTTAAAAATGTGGCAATTTCTAAAGTTTCGTCCATTCTCTCTCTCTCTCTCTCCCTCTCCCTCTCATACGTCTCTCTCAGTCTCTCTTATCTCTCATCTCTCTCTCTCTCTCCCCTCTTTTCTTCAATGAACCTCTTCTCTCTATCTCTCGTCGCCTCCGTTGGCAACCACCAATTTTACCCCCTGTTTATCTATCATCTTAACTTGCTTTCTCTCTCCTCCCATCCCCATCTATGTCGAGGAGATCTGAAATCGAAGTTACTAAAATATATGCAACAAATCATGAGAGAGCTTTGATCGGTTTGTATCAAGGTTTTGTATTGTCATCACCGGAGAACAAAGCAACAACGATTCCAAAAGCTAGAGTTTGAATCGTGATAGCTCGGGTGGAAACACTAGGGTTTTAATCACAATTTGCAAGCGGAGGTGGACAATGATGTCGATCGATTGATTTTTCGAATTTCGGGAAGAGATCGAGATCTGGAAAATGACAATCAATGGCCAAAAACATTGTTGTATTGGTTGGTGTTGTCTGAAGAACAACCGTTGCGACTAGGCTGAGGTTTTAGTGGCAGTGGGCGGAGTTGAAATTCTAGCTGCAAGTTCAATCTGTTAATTTTGGCAAAGAATTGTTTGATCCCCTGTAGTTTTGCAAAATAGCAAGTTCAATCCTTGAAATTGCACATTTATACGATTGAACACTAAAATCTATAAAATTAGCTTCAAATAAAGTTGTAAACGATTGTACACTCATATACACCTATGTACACTAAAGAATCATTTAAAAAAAATGCATTGTACACTTGTATACAATCATGTTCATCAATGTACACTTGTATACACTAATAAATCAGCTTAACAAAAATTTTGTGTGTACACTAATATATGACAGTGTACACTTGTGTATACAAACTGAAATTTATTAAATCATTTAAAAAAAATTGTGAACACACCGTTTTACACCTCTGTACCCTACTGTACACAATCTCGAAAAAAATAGATTTTTCTTTTGAATTTTTCTAAAAAAACTCTATTTCTTGCGAATTTCCAAATATTGGCATTTTAATAAATGTTCGACATTTGGTGACATATTCAGTATTAAGGATCTAGAGGTGGCATTTTTCAAATTTAGTATTTTTATTTGTTGTAAACTGTTATTCTCCCCCAAGCATATACTGTATTTCTCAATTCCAAATATATATATAAAAAAAAACTAAGTTATCTTTCGATTTATGTAATCCCTAAAAACATTGGGTTTTATAAGACCAAAAACGACCGAACAAATGGATCATTCATTTTGAATTGCTGTAAACTCGTAATATAATTATGCAACTCAAATAGGAATCACGAACTAAACCTTAGCTAAACAATTTATCTTTTTTTTTTTGTTATCAAAGTAATATCAACTTGTAAGTCAGAAATCAAAATTATTACAATAAAATCTAAGAGTAAATTTTCCCAAATCATTAATTCTGCTATGAAAGCAACAAGATTAAGAGCAACTTAGTTCACAGTTTTCCTAGCAACTTTATTTTTTATTATAAATAACAGTGTTTATATAGTCGCAACTTAGATTAAGCATTTTTCATGTGTATCCTTTTTTTTTTCTTTTTCTTCATACAATCAACTTATAAATCAAGGAGGCATATGGTTGGCCAAATACAGTCAAGTGGGCAAAATTCATTCTAGTAAACTTGACTTAGCTGATATGATCGTTCATGGAAATCCTGCAGATTAACCAAATTCAATAAGTCTAAAACCAACCAGCATGTTGCAAATTAAAATTTGACATTGAATTGAGATTTTCTTGATACAAAATGAAGTTACTTACTATTTTGTTGAATCAAGGAAGGAATGAGATGGATTGGTGAAAAGAAGAGGTGTTAGCGTACTTGACGAAAAGGACACAGTCTGAGACATGACCGTGTAGTATCAGACTTCAGTTTTCCTATTGTTTATGTCTGTGTTTTAATTTCAACCGTGTCTTATGTCACGTGCCCGTGTCTTCATGTCTGATGGGTTTAAGACATGTTTGAAGGTTTGGGATGACCTAGTTTGGTGGAGATTCATTGTAAACATATAAATAAATATCTTGAGAATATCTTATATGCCTTTGTGAGCCTTTTGATGGCTGGTGTAGGCCTCTTGATAGCAATTTGTAAGCCTTTTGATGGCTGTTGCAAGGTTGTGTACGTCTTGGTAAGACTGGAATTAGTCTTGCAAGCCTTTTGGCTTGTTTCTAAGAGAATAAATAATCGTTCGCTCTCTTTGTCCGTTGACGTAGTTCGATTAATTGAACCACGTAAATCTTTGTGTTCTTGATGATTGATATCTCTACGTTATTTATGTGTTATTCTATCGCTTGTTTTCCTGATAATAAGCTTTGGACTCCAGGACCTAGAGGCCTCGATGCGTGACCAACTACCACTTGGTCTATGAAAGTTTGCTCAAAAAATCTCTTTTTTTTTATTGAATTGAAAATTAGATCAATAAAGAGTTGACTACATGATTCATGTTGGATGTGTACGTAACTTAGCAGCAATAATGTTATATGTCATTCGAAAAGGTGAACCAATCATTTCTAAGGGGACATCCCTCACATGCATCACCTCAATGCGTTTCCAATATAATTTTTACGTCCCCACATAATCAATCCTCAAGTGATTTCCAGTTCCCACTGCTTTCATGTTTGTTTGAGGCTGTTACCATGTTTGTTTCCAATGTTCAGCTTTTACTTTTTAGGGTTTTAAAATTTTGTTGATGTTAAATAGAATACCATATCTTGATAACAAATTGTTTTGTTGAGGTAGTAAATAAAAGTCGTAACCACTTTGAGTAACTTAAGAAAAAAAATTTGTAAAGGTGCAAGGACTTTTTTTGTAAGTGATTTTATTAAGATTACTAACCACAAAGCAACCGATTAGCAAATCGCATGAGAAATCTCTACTACTTGAGATGGTTCTCGATTCTACAAGACTACGATATTGAGGCAGGAAAACCTGTTAAAAAAACTGCAACGTAATAGTTGCAATAGCTTCTACGCGAGGAAAGCCTCCAAACATTTCAAAACATCGATCCCTGAGTACTGAACTCCTTGTAGTAAAATTTGACAAAAAAAAATCCTCAACTAACAAAACTAATTGTTTAAGAATTTAAGTTGCGTAATTGTCGATAGTTTAAGAACTTATGACAAATAAAACTAATTGTTTGGAAATTACTGGTTAATGACAATTACTAAAGAAATTTAAAACCAAAATCATTAATAGTTCAGGTAGTAATTGATGTTCTAAGTTAACCAGTTATACTATACTAGTGATATCAATTCTCACGGTTTATTTGGTATAAATGAATTCCACCAAATTTTATAAAATTTATTTGTAAATTGAAATTTTCTTTTTTTGATATGGACTTTTTAAATTATGAAATTCATTTACAAATATAATTCTTGTGTATGGTAAGATTTTTTTTTAAAAATCTCAAATGTTTCATCTTTAAATGAAGTAATTGAGTTTATTTATATTTTGTTCATTTCTAAATCCCATCTAAAGAGGTGAAATTTACAAATAAATTCCACACTTATTTTAATTAAATAAAATTACCCTTCACACTACACTCTCAGTCTACAACTCAAATATTAATTATAAGGGTATTTTGGTAAACAAAAGACAAATAATCATAAATCATCATTCATTTCAAACACAAAATTCATATACAAATGAATCATTCAACAAACATACCGAACATATTATTTCATTTCAAAATACAATGTCTCATA
>CAODLS012222565.1:0-10847 GCA_948243855.1 Flueggea neowawraea | reverse complement strand
TATATATATATATATATGTATACATGTATATACATATATATACATGTATACATACATACATATATATATATATACACATATGTATACATGTATATATATATATATATATATACACGCTAATATATTAATAAGTTTTGAAATTCATTTTAAAATCGTTCGCAAACAAAGTAGACAGCAGGCAGACAAGCGGACTAAATAACGAAATCAGGAGTAATATTTATTTTTTGAAAAAAACAATTATTAATAAAATAATAATAAAACTGACGGGATCAAAATCAGATAGTTGGACTCTATAATAGCCACATAGCCATAGATTAGCCACATGAACACGGATTGACCACATGGGCACAGATTGACCACATTGGCACGTATATAGCCACATAGGCAACTGATAGCCACATAAACGGAGGTTAGTCACATAAGAGGATAACAACTCTCTAGGCTGATAATAGCCATATAGGCATCTGATAAATCATTGTTATACTAAAGGCTAAACTACCTCGTAGGTAGGTGTTTCATATCATAATATTTTACAGAAAACATTTAAATATATTAAGGCCAAATAGGCGTGCAGAACAAATAATTATTTACCAAAAATATAATTATTATCAGAACAAAATATTTTTAAATAGTGAATAGAATTTTTATCTTAGAAAATTTACTTATATTCAGACGAAATTCGTATTACAGAAAATATAATAAATTTTAGAGACTGAATACTTATTACAAAAATGTATTCATTTCAGAATAAAACATTTATTTTAAAAAACATAATGGTTTTCAAAACATATTTTTCACAGCAGAAGTTTTCACGTACGTCAGATTTTATTATTATTAAACTATTATTATTCCGAATTACATGAGGAGGTTAGACACATAAAAAACATATTGGGTTTAGAAGACACATCTTATGTGTCTAAAGCTGTCATCGCACTTATCTGGACGCCGAGCTAATAATCTAATTGCGGTCCACCAGTAAATTGCTGGTAGCCTTGGAAATCGAACAGAGCTGAAAACAAATATTTATTACAATGAAGTCAAATACTGTACTGTGGCAAATACGAAATGTATGGAATGGACCCAACCCACGACGATGTCAGAAATCCTATTTTGTTAGAAAAGCTAACGCTCTCGTTTCGAAAATCGAACATCTCGTAAAATTACAATTTGGGCCCTCAACTTTTGCAAAATTTGACTTTAGTCCCTAAGACATTAGAAAATTATAGATTAGTTCCCAAACTTTTTTAAAATTACGAATCAATCCACCAATTAATCAAAATTCCCAAATAACACCTCAAACTATTGGAAATTATCATTTTAGTCATTGCGATAGAAAATCTATTAAAAAATGCCACAAAACTCGTATCGATCGATACCCAATGTTCCAAGTCACTCCAATCAACTTAAATCAACCTACTAAATATGAATCTATGATCAATTTCATCAAAACAACAATAAATCACCAAGAATATATCGAAACCCAAACTGAACCCTAGCCTAGAGGTGTAAAAATTGAATCGGAATCGGTGAATCAGACAGGTCAAAACTGGAACCGTGATCCACATAGTAAAAATCGCCGGTTCAAGGTTTGGTTTGGGTTCAATGGTGTTGAGAACCGTGGAACCGTTGGTTAAACCAGGGGTTCAAACCTTATAAACCAATAGTTTTAGCCCAAACAAGTGATTTAAAACCTTCCAAAAGCAATATTTTAACCAAACCCCTGGGCGGTTTGGTTTCAGTTCCATGGTTGCAGGAACCAAAACCGCCGGTTTGAGAACCAAAATTGGCGGTTCATGAACCGGTAACACGTCTGCGTTAACCCATTAAAAAACAACATCAAATCCTTCAAACCCAAGCTCAAATCATGTTCCTTTAACCTTGATCCATCAAGATCTAACAGAAATCAACTCACATTCGAACAGAAATCATCAAATCAAACCCTAGAATTCAAAACCATCACCGACAATGCCCAACAATTCAAAATGTGATTCAAGTATGAAATGTGAGAAAAGAAGTTATTAAAGACATGTTCTTACCTCAATTAATCGAAAGAAAGCAATGAGAGGCAATGGAAGACGTTGAGATGGATTTGAGAGTGTTAGGAGTGAAGAAAATGAGTTTTGGCTCAATAGTGGTCGAGTTTGGTGTTTGAAAACATCCATAGATCAAAACACACTGTTTCACTTATTTACAAAGACTAACATATTTTATTATGAAGTTAAAGTACGTTACTAGACCTTAACGTACATTACCAAACATCTTACGTACGTTATCTAGGCCAAAATTGCATCTTGAAGGTTCTATCTCAGAAAAAGCAAGCTTAACGTACGTTACGGATCAACTAACGTATGTTAGAATAGCTAACGTACATTACCATTGTGCTAACGTACGTTAGGCCAATTCCTAACTAATGTACTTTAGCAAAAATGCTAAAGTATGTTAGCCTTGGCCAGACTTGCATATTCGACGCTTCTCGCTTGCACGCACACGTTGGATTATTCCAAGGCTCGTAAAAACCTAACCTTACAAAAATATCATCAATAAACATCCTCAAACATCAATTCATCATCTCAAACATTTAAAGATCATCTCAAATTTCTAAGGATAGAACCAGAATTGAACGGAACACTACAGAGAACCTAGTCGGAATGGACGAGATTTTACATTTACGTAACACATAGTTGCACATCACATTAATGTTCATAATTTGAACATGTCTCATCATTGGATACTATTAATTTTCTTTTTATCTTGTAGAGATGCATCATTTGTATAAAAATCAACTTTAAAGCTATACTCAGAAAAGGAAACTCAATCTCCCTATTTATTCTTGTGAATGTGAGGGTCCTCCACATGCTAGACTCTTTAGGTGCAAGGTCATGATTGATGGAAAAACCTATGGAAGTCAAGAATTTTATCCTACTTGAGCTTGCAGCTACAAGAGTTGCATTAATGTCATTGTTGCCCAATGGAGTTGAGTAGGCTAGTAATTAATTACAAGTGATTGTTATATCTATTTTGTATGGACATTTATAAATTTGTAGTTTCTTTAAATACTTTATTACTGGTATGCCTTGTTTTCTTTTACGACGACTCTGGTTACAAGAATCTTTTACAAGAATTAGCTCACAAAAACAGTCATCCTTTGTCGACTTATACTACAAGTAAAATCTGGCAAAGATAATGCGCCAACTTTTGTTTCTAATGTGGAGGTAGGAGGGGAGTATTTTATAGGACAAGAAGCAAGTACAATTTTAGTTCTGTGCACTCACAAGTTGAACATAGTTACAATCTAATGAAGCTGCAAATTTATGCAGTAATGTTTAGCTATTGCATAATTCATTTACAAAGCTGAGAGTGAAGGTGCGGTTGAGCAATAATTGTGTTGTTAATTTTGGATTGGAGTTGCAACAAATTTGCTTCCTACATCATTAGACCTTTAATAGATGATAGTGACAATTAAAAATTGTATTGATATATTAAATTTTGTTTCATTTGGTGGATATTACTCAATATGTATTTCATTTTTTAATTAATCCAATAAATATTAGTTATTATTTATTAAAATTTAATTAGTTCTACAGTCAATGAAAAATATAATTTAAAATCAAACATAATTATATTTATATTATTATTATTAAAAATATATTTAATATTTACCAACAAAAAATTATTTTTTATGTTGAAAGCAGCAACTTCTTAGTTCTTACTTCTTGTCTTATAAAATACTCCCGTCCTACCTCCATGTTAGAAACAAAAGTTGATGCATTATTTTTGTCACGACCTATTTTTGGACCATGACCGACGTACGAGACGAATTGTCTAAGAGAATTCGACCCATCTCATACAAGCCTCAAAGATTCAGAGATACTACCTGTTTAATTATTTTAAAATATTTATTTAAAACATATAATAAAATAGGCTTATCATATATCAAAATATATGTATATAAAAACATATGTAAGTATAAGTATACAAAATAAATTTATAAATACTAAAAACGAAATCAAGGCAACCCAATAACTCGACAACATCTCGGTGCTAAGCTATATAAAAAACAAATGAAACTCGAGCAAAATGGCGTCACTAACCAAATGATGCATCACTGGTATCCTAGATGCGGTGTAGTTGTCGAAGCCAAAAATCTATCAACCTGGAGAACAAAGATCAAAAGTAGACAGAAAGCAAAAATGGGGTCAGGACCCAGTGAGGAATAACACTCCAGATTGTCTCATACGTGTTGTCATGACTCGTTTCTGGAATCATAACAGACGTACGAGGCGAGCTGTCTGTAGAAGCCCAGTCCATCCCGTACAAGCCTCAACGATCAGATTACTACCCAAAACATTTAATAACATTTGTAATTCAAAACATATTGAATATAAAACGGATTTATATAAAATCAACATAATATTTATATACAGTCTATATACCCAAAATAAGGTTTAAGAGTAAACCAAATCAAATACATCAAAAGTCAAATGGCAACCAAGTAACCCAACAACATCTCGGTGCGAAACTTAATGCTCAAAACATAGAACCCGGACAAAAAGGGCATTATTAACCAAAGGATGTCTCACTGGTAAGAAAGATGAGGATTAGTTGTCGAAGCCAAAATTCTTGTACCTGAAAGAGGGAATCATCGACAGACAGAAATAAAACGGGGGTCAAACCCAGTGAGGAATAACACTCCAGAACGCTTCATACGTGCCTCACAAAGATTGTTTTGAAAAAGTTCACAAATACCACATGCAATAGCAATAGATACATAATTATACACGCTATATAGGTATAACCTTTCGAAAATCATTTCGAAATCATTCGCAAACAAAGAAACTAGCATGCACATAGGCGTAATAAATCATCTCAAATTTCAAATCGGATTTTCATATTCAAAACATATACAAGCGATACGGGACTAAGCAAGCGTGATATGGACTTTGCTATATATCACGAGATGTGTGGACCAACCATAAATCATGATGAGGACCCGCCTATATCAAATCAAATCATGTGTCTGATTAGAGCAACATGGCTACTGACAACCCTAGGAGTTGGGCTATATCAAATCATTGGTATACTAAAGGCTACATGCCTCGTAGCATATGTGTCCCCATATCGAAAACCAAATAATACTATCATATAGTATAAAATCTTAAGCATGCAATTCAACATCAAAATCAGAGAGAAATATATATAATACATATATATATCAATTTCAAAATAGTTATTAATTATTAAATCACATAACCAATTTATTATCACAACCAATCCTCATATTAGTCCATATTCCAGAATATTCTCAACACATCAAAAACCAGTAAATAGGAGTTCGAGACACAACCAATGTGTCTGAAGCTGCTATTCACTCACTTGGAAGTCCAAACAATATCACCAGTCAAGCCCCACTAGTCGGTGGCTGGCCTTGTTGGCAGGGACAAGTAGTTGTACAAGTACAAACAGCTCAAACATCAAAATGTGGTACTGTGGCAATACCAAATACATGATATGCAAATGCAAATGTAGATCTAATCCTACAAAATGGTAAATCTGCCCAAATCATGATCCACTCGGTATCCAACAGAACCAAACACCCACATTGGCTCTAATCAGCCTCCTGCACATCAATGCAACCTTGAGTTCAACAAATGAACTCAAAATCCTCAAAAATCTCTATTTAGAGATTCAGATATCTGTGACCCATAAGGAGAAATCATCAATTTTTTGAAACCAAACTCAAATCTAACTAGTTCTAACTCTGATCCAACAAGATGTATTAGAAACTACACCAGATCTGCTAAGAAATCTAGCAAAACCCGAAACCATAGTTTCAGATAAACCATTTGGTTCAAACACCAAATCCTACGAAACCGAAGTTTAACCCACAAGCTTCAGGCTTCAAACAACCATAATCTAACACCTATTAACTCCCATTCCATCAGAAAAGAAAAGATCTGACCCAAACTTAAAGTTTGGTCGGAGCCTTAAAATGCTCAAATGCAAAGCAAAATAAGGAAATCAAGAGATTAATGGATGTTTCTTACCTAAAAAATTGTTGTAGAAGCAAAGAGAAGCAAGTGAGATTGGAGAGCAATAAATGAGAGAATTCGCTGGTGGTTGAGATGAGTTATGACCGAAGAAAAGGTAGGCGAAGGGTATTTATAAATTCACGGGCTGAAGCGCCACATTTCACGCAAAACTGCCCAGCTGGAACACATCTACGTTCATAGTAGGGGTTCTGCGTACGTAGAATCGTGCTCTACGTGGGTAGCGTCCCACACAACATGCGTAGACGGAAGATCCGGAATCCCCTCGCTCCCAAATCTACAATCTATGTGCTCCACCCCCTACTGTGTGCATATAAGACATCAACGTGCTCATGGTTCACACCCAGACAGTGATCAACGTGCCCAGAAGCTTTGCAACGTACACAGACTATTCTAAGCACGTTCACGGTCAAACTCAAGGCTCATCTGTGTGCGTAGTACCCAATACTATGCACGTAGATGACCTCAAATGTGCATTACACAAACGGCTCAATATCCAAACACTCTCCAAACTCCAACTCTTCTCAAAATACTACTAGATTTCGGTTAGAGGGATATTACAAACTTCCCCCCTCAAAAAAAATTCGTCCTCAAATTTTTAAACAAATCTAAATCGAAGCGAGGATCAACTCTAGCTCCCCAAGATAAACCCAAATCAAAATATAGGCTATCAACCTCAAAACGTAGCCAGTGTATAACCAACACTCGGCCTGCGCACAAACATTCAAAATGATGATGCCCAAAATAGAATAAAATGAAAAAATATGCTAGACATAAACAAAACACACTGACCTAGGAATCAGCTGCATCAAACATGTGCGGTTATCTATATCGCATCTCATCCTCGACCTCTCAAGTGGCATTCTCAATAGAATGATGACACCAAATCATTTTCACAAAAGCGATCTTTTTGTTCCAGAGTCTCTTGACTTGGTGGTCAACGATCCTCACAGGAACCTCATCATAAGATAGGTTTGGTCGAACATCAATAGACTGAGGTGCCAAAACATGAGATGGATCAGAGACATACTTCCTTATAAGTGAAATATGGAACACTGGGTGAACCGAAGCAAACTCAGGTGGTAACGCCAACTCATAAGCAACAACCTCGACTCGGCCAATAATCTCAAACGGACCAATGTATCTCTGGCTCAACTTGCACTTCTTTCCAAATCTCATGACACCCTTCATCGGTGACACCTTGAGAAATACATGGTCTCCAACCCCAAACACCAAATGCTTACACTTTGGGTTAGCTTAACTCTTTTGACGATTATGAGCGGGTTGGATCCTCTGCTAGATCAACCTGACTTTCTCGGTAGTCTCTAAAATACGATATGGCACCAATGGCTCTCTCTCACCGGCCTCAGCCCAACAGAAGGGAGATCTACAATGGAGATCTACACTTCCTCCCATACAAAGCCTCGTAAGAGGCCATTTTGATACTCAAATGGTATGAGTTATTATATGCAAACTCTACCAGTGGAAAGTGAGAATCCTAACTCCCACTAAAATCCACAGCACACGCTCTCAACATATCCTTCAAAGTCTGATTCGTACGCATGACCATCGGTTTGAGGATGGAAAGCAGTGCTAAAATCCAATCGAGTACCCAACTCTTCCTGCAGTTTACGCTAGAACTACGAAGTAAATTGAGGTCCTATGTCAGACACTATAGAGACTAGCATGCCATGCAAACATACAATCCTCTCGATGTACAATTTTGCTAGTCGTGTCGCTCTGTAAGTCATATTGACAGACAGAAAATGTGTTGTTTTTGTCAATTGATCCACAATCACCTAAATGGAGTCATAACCAGAAGATGTCCTCGACAATCCAACCAAGAAATCCATCGTGATGTGATCCTACTTCCACTCCGAAAGGGGTAACTACTGCATCAATCCAGAAGAAAGCTGGTGCTCAAATTTAACCTGCTGACAGGTCAAACACCGACTAACAGACTCAGCTATCTCCTTCTTCTTCCCTGGCCACCAATAAGACTCTCAAAGATTTTGATATATCTTGATGTACCCCGGGTGTACAGAATAGGTGGAGTTGTGACCCTCGGTCATAATCACCTAGCTTAGCCCACCTGAAGATGGTACACATAGTCTCAAGCCAAACCACAAAACTCCTGAATCATCAACATTGAACCCGGTACACTAGACGATCTAACCTTTTTGATCAAGCTCTGTATCTCAGAATCCTCCTTCTGAGACTTTCGGATCCTATCCAACAATACAGGTCTCACCTCAACATGACAAAGCAAAGCCCCAGAGTCGATGAAATGCAACTCAACTATTTCCTCCATCAATCTCTGCCACACTGACACTGCTTGTCATCTCTCAACACCGATGTGAGCCAAACTCCCCATCGATTGACTACTCAAAGCATTGACTATGATGTTTGCCTTGCTAGGATGATATGATATGGTGCAATCATAATCCTTCATCAACTCAAGCTAACGTCTCTACCTCAAGTTCATGTCTCTCTGTCCGAAAATATACTTGAGACTCTTATGATCTATGAAGATGTCAAAAGTCTTTCCATACAGGTAATGCCTTAAGATCTTGAGTGCGAACACAATTGCTGCTAACTCTAGATCATTTGTCATATAATTTTTCTCATACTTCTTGAGCTATCTTGATGTATATGCAATCACCTTGCCATACTACATCAGCACACAACCCAATCTAACTCTTGAGGCGTCACAATACACTGCGAATCCTCCCAAACCTGATGGCAAAGCCAACACTGGTGCGCTCGTCAAACTCCTCTTCAGCTTTTGAAGGTTGTCCTCGCACCTATCTGACCAAACAAAATTGACTCCCTTTTGCGTCAACCGTGTCACAGGAGCTGTGATCCTAGAAAAATCATGGATAAATCTCCTATATTACTCGGCCATGCCAAAGAAGCTTTGAATCTCTGTCACGGTCTTGGGCCTCTCCCAATAGAGTACTGCATCTACTTTCTTCAAATCCACCATGATCCCATCTTTAGACACCACATGTCCTAAAAATGCCACCTGATCAAGCCATAACTCGTATTTCAAGAACTTCGCATTCAACTGATGCTCTCGCAAAGTCTGCAAGACTGACCTCAAGTGATCCTCATGCTCTTCTCTACTCCTCGAGTACAGCAATATGTTATCAATGAAGACAATAACGAACCGATCTAAGCATGGTCTGAACACATTGTTCATCAAATCCATAAATATCGCTGGTGCGTTAGTGAAGCAAACAACATCACTATGAATTCATAATGACCATACCTAGTCCGAAATGTTGTCTTTTGAATATCCTCACCCCTGATCCTCAGCTGGTGATATCCCGACCTCAAGTAAATCTTAGAAAACCACTGCGCTCCCTGCAGCTGGTCAAACAAATCATTTATCCTCGGAAGCGGATATCGATTCTTGAGTGTCACCTTGTTCAACTGGCGGTAGTCAATATACATACGAAGGCTTCCATCATTCTTCTTAACAAACAACACTGGAGCACCCCAAGATGAGATGCTTGGTCGGAGAAATCCCTTATGCAATAACTCTCTCAACCGGGTCTCCAGTTCTTTCAACTCTGTTGGCGCCATCTGATACGGTGGAATCGATATCAGATCGATACTAGGTTGTATCTTTATAGCAAACTATATTTTGCGCTCAGACGAAAGTCCCGGTAACTTCTCCGGAAACACATCTGAAAACTCTCGAGGTATCGATACCTCTTCCACTCTCAACTCTGCTCTTGCGGACTCAGTTAATACAAAAGACAAATACACCTCACAACCTCGGCGTATCATCTTCTCTGCTCTAGCGGTTGACATGTAGCCCCTAACAACACTATCTCGCTCCCTGATAGCAATAATAGTCTGACCAGATGGTCGAAAATATACCCTCTTGGCAAGGCAATCCAATGTAGCATGCCATTCTAAAAGCCAATCCATACCAAGGATGACATAAAATTCCCCCACATCTAATAAAATGAGATCAGCTACCAACTCATGCCCATCAAATGCACTCACACAATTCTGAACCCTAGAATCAGTCACTAACTTGCTGCCTAAAGGTGATGAAACTTCTAGCAACTTATCCAACTGACGTAACACTAATCTCAAATGCTCAACAAAATGTGGAGTGATGAATGAATGAGATGCACCAGTATCAAATAACACATATGAGGAGTATCAGAAATAAGAAGCGTACCGGTAACTAAAGCATTAGAGGTTTGTGCGTCTTGACGAGTCAAGTGGTACACTTGAGCTGCCCTCCTATAGCAGAACTACTCTGACCATCCTACTCACAGATGGTACCCTGACCAATTTGGCTATGACTCCCAGAACCTGTCGTGCCTCTACCAGTATCTCTGACAGCCCCTGTGTAATATCCCGTCTGTTTCAGCTATATTCCCCATAGCGATTGAAGTTTCGATCGATGATCATAAATGCTTATCCTCATTTCGAGTTTGGAGTTTAGATTGATAGTTGATTTAGCTGATGGACATGTGGGGTTGGTGTTGTAGAACCTTGAGAATATCGAGTCTGGAGAGTGGATAACTTGAGTTAGCATAAACTATAACTCGAGTTGTGTGATCCTTATACAACTCGAGTTATTCAGAATTATAACTCGAGTTAGAGGAGGTCCATATAACTCCAATTAATCATTGTGTAACTTAAGTTATCATTATGTCAGTGTTCCTCATTTTTAAAGACCCAAATCGACCGACATATGTTATTTTTCCAAACCACTCCTCTCAGATGCTTTGAATCTCTCTCAAGTGGTTCTTCAAAAATTCCTTTGGATTTCTT
>CAODLS012222321.1:0-16328 GCA_948243855.1 Flueggea neowawraea | reverse complement strand
ACAGTCAGCATGGTTAAGACACAACTGTGTCTTATGCTGTGTTTTACACAAAATTGTGATTTCGACTTATTTAAGTGGGTTTCAGAAACCTAATTGAGGGAGCCAACTTTAGGACACAGAGAGCATGAGAAACACAGGAGAATTCATCTTGCATCAAGATCGAAGGAATTCACGAAAGATTGAAGGATTCGTCATGGGTTCTTATTCTCTATCTAGATTCTCTTTGTATCTTGCTGTTATTCTCTCAATAATTATGAACTAAATTCTTTGTGCATCTAGATATGATGAACCCTAGATTGACTATGTGATTGTTGGTTTTTGTTATTCATTCAGCTTATTTATGGAATCGAGACTCAATTATGATTTATATTGTTGAATTGATTGTTGCTAGAATTTTGATTCCAATATTGATTCGTACATGAGTAATTGAGAGATTCTCTATGTGATAGATCGTTTATAATTTAGAGGAGTTGCATGCAAACCTAGAGATAGGTCAACATAAATCTTCCGGATTAGGGTCAAACCTAATAGTGAAATTCAAATAACAATAAAGCAACGTTAGGTGTTTTAGTTAGGAAGAGATTTCGATTAATCAACCTAGTCGTTAGATGTTAACTAACTCAAGAGAGAGGTTAACATATTGTTGGAATTTCCACGGTCCAATTACCCAAATAACAGTTTGTATAACGAGCCATTGTTACTTAGTTTGGTCTAGGGGGATTCAGTATATAGGTGTTGTTTCCCATTGATTGCCTCTATCATGTTCATTGTGTTATGTTTGTTCTCAAGTTGAGTTCCTTTATTCTTATTGTTCAAAACATTAATTTGTCGATTAGATAACAAAGAGAAAGTGAACAACTAGTAATCGTAGTCTCTATGGGATACGAAACTCGGTACTCAGGTCCACATACTATAGTCGATAAGTGCACTTGCCCTGAGTCTGTAGGTGTAGGCGGATGCTACCAAAGCTATGTCTACTTTTATTAGGAGGGTCATCTCGGCCTCACCTAACCAAACTAGACTCATTAGGTTCATTCGGGACTTTCATCGAACACCTTACCTGCATAGAGTACGTCTACCCTAAGTATGGTAATTTCAATACTTGTAAATGCCATTTAAGTTTCATATTTTCATCCTTCACCTAAACTTTTCACTAACATTATCATGTTGACCAAGCATGACAACATTCATTCAACAAAACTCATTGAATCAATCTAACAAAAACATAAGATATGACATGAAATACATCAAACCCATTCATAAATATAACAAACATCCATAAAAAATCTACATCTCTCAACCCTAACAAATGGTTTAGCCTACCATGATTATGTACATAAAACTAAAGAAAAGATTCACTACACTAATCATGGTAAACAACAATGAAAATAAGGAGAAAATCGAGGAAATAATGAGTAAAGAAGCTTCTCTATGATGTTTTGTAGATAAATCTCCAAGCCTTGATGTGCTCATATTCTTGTTCTCCAAACCCTAAACTTACGTTCTTGAACAAAAAGAGAGGAAAACAATATGTGTTCTTTGCAAAAATAAAAAGATGTAGAGTGTAAAAGTGTGTTGAAGAATGAATAAGAAGGGGTATATATACCCTTTGACATGTGTTCAAACCCTAGGAAATTTGTGGCCAAAAATGCCACCAAGTGTATACATTTAGTCAACCAAAAGACCAAACACTCGGTTAAAGGTCAAAAATATATAAATTTATGCTTGAATAAAAGAGTAAATTAAAGATATATCACAAGGCTAAGCCAAAATTTTTTGGCAAAGGTAAAGGGAAATCCAAGCCCAACGTTTTTAAGCCTAAGCTAAAGATAACCAAGGAGAAAGATGGAGTTTGCTTTCATTGCCATGAAGATGGACACTGGAATCGGAATTGCAACCTTCACTTAGAAGAGCTAAAGAAGAAGGGAAGTGAGACTTCTACTTCATGTATTTTTTTGTTATAGAAATCAATATGTCTACTAATTCCACATGGACATTTAATACTGGATGTGGATCTCATATTTTCATTAACTTGCAAGGATTGAGAAATAGTAGATCATTGATGAAAGGCGAAGTGGACCTACGAGTGGGCAGTAGAGCAAGAGTTGTTGCATCAGTTGTAGGAACTTACTATTTAAATTTGCGTAGTGGACTTTTTTACAATTATCAAATTGTTATTATGTTCCTGCTATGAGTAAGAATATCATTTTCATTTCATGTTTAGACAATTATGGTTTTCATTTTATTATTAAGAATAAAATTCTTTTCATCTATAATGGAGACATATTTTATGGTTTTGCAACCTTATCTTTTGGTCTCTAGGTTTTAAACTTGGAACAAAGAAAGTCATCTATAACATTAATAAAAGGTTAAAATCAAATGATTTAAACCAAACTTGCTTTTAGCATTATCATTTGGGCCATGCAAGTGAGAAATGCATCTCAAAACTCCACAAAGATAGACTACTTGACTCATTTATTTTGAATAATTTGATACATGTGAATCTTGTTTGTTGGA
Source organism: Flueggea neowawraea (assembly GCA_948243855.1). Taxonomy (NCBI): domain Eukaryota; kingdom Viridiplantae; phylum Streptophyta; class Magnoliopsida; order Malpighiales; family Phyllanthaceae; genus Flueggea; species Flueggea neowawraea. The sequence goes on along the minus strand of CAODLS012222321.1, from coordinate 13,811 downwards.
CAAAATGACTAGGAGTCCTTTTACAAACAAAGGTGAAAGGGTCAATGATCTCTTAGGCCTAATACATACTTATGTATTTGGACCTTTTAGTACAACTGCTAGAGGAGGTTATGTGTGCTTCATCACCTTCACTGATGATTTCAGTAGGTATGATTTTTTTTTATCTAATGAGCCATAAATCTGAATCCTTTGAAAATTTCAAGGAATTCAAAAGTGAAGTGCAAAACCAACTTGACAATAATATCAAAGCACTTCGATCCCATCATGGTGGACAATATTTAAACCAAGAGTTTGACAATCATCTTAAGGAGTGTGGGATTGTCTCACAACTTACTCCTCTCGGAATACCCAATGGAATGTTGTGTCCGAAAGAAGAAATCAAACTCTATTAGATATGGTTCGATCAATGATGAGTCAAATGAATCTTCCAATCTCGTTTTGGGGTTTTTCTTTAGAAACTGTTGCATTCATACTTAACCAAATTTCATCTAAAGTGGTGGAAAAGACACCATATGAGATATGGAATGGGAAAACCCCCATAATTTCTTTCCTAAAGATTTGGGGAGAGCAGAGGGAGTCATCCTTTGGTAGTCCTTAGGTCAATTGCAATTCGGCACAAGAGAAGGGGGAAAGAAAGGCAATTCGGCAACACCTTGTTTTGGAGGAAACCAATTTGATAAGGCTGAAAGGTAAACATGTTCAACCTCCTTTTATTTATTATGATTACATATAGTGTCCCTGGATGTTTCTTGTGTGATGTTGTTGTTTTTCACTGCGCACATTAGATGTTTATTCGCATAAGAAACCCAACAGAAAACAGTTCAAAAATACCACACACAGATATACTGACATAATGTACATATACACAATACATATGTAGTAATACTATTTGAAAATCTTTTTCAAAATAGTTTGCAAACAGAGCAGACAACAGAAGCATATATGCGACCAGAATCAGACATAGTAAATATCGTGGACTAAAGCCACTACACATTAAATCACATGTATCTAGCTGGACATACAATCACCTTTTTACCTTGGTAACCAGGGCCTTGACAGAGTATTGGTATATCAAATGCTACATACCATGTAGCTCATCAAAGTAATATATAAATAATATTCAGAGCAGACAGACATGCAAAGCCGAAATCAATTATATATATATAGAAAACTGAAACATAGTAATGAATATTTACAATCACATAAGTCAGATTATTAATTTAACCAAACCATTCAATTAATCCAATTTCAGATAATAGCCAGACACAACAACAACATAGGGATTCCGAAGACAACCTATATGTCTAAAACTATCATCCCACTCACCTGGATGTCAAAGAAAAATGGCCAAGTCATGCACCACAAGTCGGTGGATAGTCCCGTTGGCACGAACACGAAGCTAAAACAGATATAATCAGAGAAATGTCAAAATGTGGTACTGGTACTCTGACAATATTCAAAATGCATTATATGTAAATGCAAACCTAAAACTCTTGAAAACCTATTTCGATCAAAGATTTAACACACTCGACTCGAAAATCAGACATTTCGTACAATTACAATTTGGTCCCTAAGCTTTGCAAAATTACACTTTAGTCCCAAAACCTTGGCAAATTACAGATTAGTCCTCAAACTTTTGAATTAAAAATCACGTCCTAAAAATTTGAGAAATTACAAAGTAGTTCCTAAATTCATTAGAATTTCAAATTAGTCCTCAAACACTCAAAATATCGAATCTACTCCTTTTGGAAGACAATTATTCAAAATCACCCTACTCCCGATTCAACCTACAAAAATCGTTCCGAATCACCAACATTGCTTCAAATCATACTCCAGTACAAAAATCTACAATCAATTTCGTCAAATCTGTAAACAATATGGCAACCCTAAGAAAGGGTGTGAATTGGATTTCTTTGTAAAAATTAAAAATTTTGTCAAACCTTTTCAATATTTTTCCAGAACAGAAAAACAAAAGATAATCCAAGACACAACCACATAAGAAGAAATAGTAGTAAATCAAAATAAATAGAGTAGGGATAGAAGAAACAAAGCGCAATATTTATAGCAATTCGGTCCTTTTTGACCTACGTCCACTTCTTGAGATCTATCCAAGAGCTTTAATCCACTATTAAGCTTCCTCACTTTCAGGTGGAGGCAAACCATTACAACCCTTGTTTTGCAGGCCAACAAGAAACCTTTACAACCTTTTTTTTGGACCAAACAAGAAAATCGAACCTAGTTTTCCAAGGCTCATTAGAAACCACTCTTATTTTTCAGGGAACAACATGTAAACCTATTCTTTTCTCCAGCTTTAACACTAAAGTTTGATTACAAGTGGATTACAAGATTGTATGAAATATGTCACACCAACTCAGTAAGCAAATAGCAATTTCAAGCTCAGTTGGTACTAGAGAAATGTAGAATAAAGATAGAGAGAATCAAGAATTAATGCAACCAAGATTGGGCACTCTCTTAAGAATTGTTTATAGCTTTCTCTCCCTTCAAATAGTTCTATTTATGGGCTAACTCCAAATTATAGCCGTTGTGGGTTTGAAAGTATTCGTTGTGAAATAAGAGAAATTTTCTGATTTTAATGACATCATCTAGTACAACTATTGGAATCCACGACACCATACATGCAGCGAAAAAAAATTGTCAACGAATTCCACCGAGGATCCAAGCAATTCAATAAGCTGATTAGGGAATGTGCATTTACCTCAATGTTTCATATCAAGAACAAGAAGGTGTTGTTGAGTTGAGTCTTACAAGCTGTCAGTATCCACATGAATCGAACTATAAGATGTGCTAGCACTGAATTTTGAGTACACTCTCAAAAACAATTGTTATTTTTATCTCTTGTGTATGTGAGGTGGATGGCCAAGATATAGTAAAAATGGCTACGGTTCCATAAGAAGATACTTATAGACTTTTGAAAACCCTAGTCCTAGTCTTACTAGGAGGTCTGATTCTAGTCCCACTAGAATTCGTTTTTACCTCTAGTTAAACAAGGATAGATTACTTCAAAATTTATTTATTACTCATTAATAAATAAATTTCGGCCCCTTTTATTTTTAAATAAATTTTGGCCCCTTTTATTTCATAAATAAAAATGTCAATTGTCATGTTGACCAAGTCAAAGAACCTCTTAGTTGACTAAATCAAAGAAGCTCTTTCTTTTGTTGACTAAGTTAAACAAACTATTTTGACTAGGTCAAATAAATTTTAATTTGTTTTAAAAATATATTAAAAACAAATTATTTCACATAAAATCATAGAAAGATATATAGCATAGTTCATTTTAGTGTGTGACCCTGCAAGTCATCTCAATATTGGCAGTAGGCCTAAATGGTAAGTCATAAGCGGCCTCTAGCAAGACATTATGACCACCCACATTGAGCGAATTCAATGACTCGAAAAAAACTTAACTATAATATGATATTTAATCATTTTGTCACATGATATCTCGATTAAGCATAAAGCAAGGATCACGTCATCTTTATAAAGTTTAATCAAACATTTCTTGATACCTAAGTAGACTGACCAAACGAATGATATTGATAACTCCTATCAATCTCATTCGAGCATGACTATGCATTTCATCAGTCCTACTTGTCAAGTGGCCAAGAGATATCTCACTCAAATAAGAGTGGGACAAATTCCTTCACTATCACTCACATTCCTCTACATAATTTACCATATGTCCAATTATAGCTTGTACTACCATCCTGTTACAGACGATGTTGAACTAAAGCAAAACATAAAGCTCCCCATGTATGAATCCATGGTGAATTCAGGTCGAAGGACTCAAATATCACTACTGCAATAAAAATACTGATGACATATTCCATGTAGTATTTCTCATAGCAGGTCAGTCCAATATCATGTTCCCAACATGCACCTATGTTCTGAGTAACATCTCATGTTTATGATCAGTAAAACATGATATACTAGTCTTACCTCATTATTATTCCCAAAATAATGAATGAATAGGGACTATTTAGAATATCATTCTTTTATCTTATGGTTTTACTATCAAGTCACGTACTTGATGACATAAGACAGAATCAAATATTCATGGATACTTCTATCAAGTTAATGCATAACTAAATAACATGATAATATATATATGTCAAAATGAAATGCCTCATATTTATTAAATGGTAATATAAATTACAATGTTCATATGATTGGGCTAGGGCATATCACTAACAAAATATTCTTAAGCCATAATTGATTTATTCTTAACCACTTTGCCTTCTTCATCCTCTTTATTTCTATATACCCACTTGGTTCCTATCACATTGCAAGCATTCGTCATTAGGACCAATTCCCACACATTATTTCTTTCAAATTGGCTTAGCTCGTCTTGCATAGATAGAACCCAATACTCATCATCCAAAGCTTCATTGATGTGTTTTGGAACCACTACAGAGATGAAAGAAAAATTGGTAATGTGTTGCAATGAGGATCTAATGGTGACTCTTTTTGAAGCATCTCCAATAATGAGTTCCTTAGGAAGAGCCTTGGCATATCTCCACACATTTCGAAGTTCCTTGTTTTACTCATCTTTAGGATCATTTTGGGCATAATTGGAAGGGCTTTCTTGATTGTCATAGATTTTGAGGTCTTTTAGCTTATTATCAACACTTATGATTGCATCATCATCATCATCAAATCTAGGCATAATATTGTTAGATTCATTAAAATGACATGAATAGATTCTTCTACCTTCTCAAGCCTTTTGTTGTAAACTCTATAATCTTTACTTACATATGAGTATCCAAGGAAAATGCCTTCATCGAATTTAGCATCAAATTTTCATAGGGCCTATTTTCCATTGTTGTGGACATAACACTTGCATCCAAATGCATGAAAATAAGATTTATTGGGCTACCTACCTTTCCACAACTCATAAGGAATCTTTTTGGGTATGGATCAGATGTGTGCCCTATTCACTATATAGCATGCGGTGTCAATCGCCTCGGATCAACAAAATACTTGGGAAGGTTGTTCTCATTAAGTATGATCCTTGCCATTTCTTGCAAAGTCTTATTCTTTCTCTCAACAACACCATTTTATTGAGAGGAACAAAACCATTTTGTTGAGGGGTCCTTGGAGCAGAAAAATTATGTTCAATGTCATGCTCCTCACAATAGAACTCAAATGGTTCACATGTGAACTCACCTCCTCTATCAGTTATAATGTAAGTAATAGTATAGCCTTTTTCATTTTGAACCTTCTTGTTATATGATGCAAATGCATGAAATGCTTGATTCTTATGAGCAAGGAAAAACAGCCATGTGAATCTAGAAAAATCATCAACAATCACAAAGCAATATGCCTTACCACCTAGACTCAACGTACTTATGGGACCAAATAAATTCAGATGCAATAACTCTAAAGGTCTATATGTTAAAATGATGTTTTTGCTAAGAAATGTATATTTTGACTATTTTCCCAAAACATGTGCATCACAAACTAAATATTTGTAAAATTTGAGCTTGGGCAATCCTTTTACTAAATCATGCTTGCTCAATTTGGAGATTGTATGCATACTAGCATGTCCTAATCTTCTGTGCCATAACTAAGTATCATTGTTCACAACCACAAGGCATTTGTCATTGAGAGCATTGGAATCCATCTAGTCAACAACATAAATATTATTACGCCTCATACCAACAAATAAAGCATGATCATCAACATCATAAGCAATGCATTTTGTAGGGTCAAACACAACTTTGCAATTCTTATGACAAAATTAACTAATGCTCAACAAGTTGTGTTTTAAACCATCAACAAGCAACACATTTTAAATACTTGGGTTAGGATCCTTACCAACCTAACTTTTACCAACTATCTTTCTTTTTGCATTGTCTCCAAAAGTGATATAGCCTCCATTTCTTGGTTAGAGAATATAGCTTTGTCACTGATTATATGATAAGCGCAATCACTATCCAAATACAATACATTCTTCTTTGCCTCTACTCTCATGTATACCTCCAAAGATGCGTCAAACTTTTGAAATTGGTATCCAAACTTTCTTGTGTCCTTGTAGGTTAGTTTTAACTAAGTTAAATAAGATTATTCCTTTTGGAACCCAAATCCTTTTAGTCTGAACATACCTAGGCAATCTCAACTTGCAAGTATACAGATCGATGTCTCACAAGCGCACGAGAATCGTCATAGTAATAAAACCCTCAGAGTATTCCTCGGGTGTCGAATCCTCAAAATGCGTATTAGTTAATGATTGAAAATCAAATAAAGATATAAAATAATGGAATTGAGTTGTCAATGGTTTGGTTTTGAAAACGTAAAACGAAAATAAGAAAATAAGCAAAGGCATTTGGAACATTGAGACGTAAACAAAGAATCCTAATTGCTAAATCAATGAAATGGGTTTTTACGGATTGAGTGTTCTCTCCACTAGACTAAATTGAGGCCTCTCTCGAGCTCACTCAAATCGTACTTAAAATTGTCTAGGACCAAAATTTTTATTCAAAACATATGACAAGCAAAACAACCTATATGTATGAAGGTAACATGATTCAGTGGAGAGAGTGTGTGGGACCCATCCGAATAACATGTGCTCTATGTAGATACGTTAATCAGCCTTACCATTGATCAACTTCGAAAATTGTATGATGCCACAAACCTAGAAAAATATTAGCGCTTTATATGAGTCACTACTCAATGAGCGTAAACTATCATAGATCAAACTCAAGTAAACACAAACATATAACAAATAATTGACTAACTATGCCATATAAACATATGCATATGCTATTGTGTTCTATTTTACATGTTGTAAAAAAAAAAACAAGTATGGTTGCCAACACTGTATGAAAATTGACCCGAATGTCTCCTGTGTGATTATGACCCAAAGGTCTCCTGTGTGATAATGACCTAAAGGTCTCATGTGTAACAATTTGTGATTACTAAAGCATGATGGTCACAACACCTTTATTAAGTCTAATATGAATGCATCAACATGTGACTCATATGATAATCAATATCTATGTAAAAGTAATACATTCCATACGATCAATAGGCATTCTCAACATATTCATATTATAAACCATTTAAACATTCTCAACATATCCAAATTGAAATCATACAAACATTCTTAACATGTAGCATATATATCATGTAAATTCAACTAGTCACCAATTTGTTCAAGTAATCATATCTAGAGCACGTCTTTGAACACAAATCACATAACACACATTTGAATTTAATCTCAAGTTCATGCTCGTCTGTGTCTCTAATGCACGATGAACACCCACAACTTTTAAGTTTTCAATCTACGATTGTTTGGGTTCTCTAGATATACAATATTAAAATTATGTATATCAATCACATTTTTCTATAATATTATAGACTAGTCCATTATTTACAAATTCTTATTCAATTTATTCTATATATCCTAGTGAATGATGGAAACTCTGATTTTACTTAATCTATAAATTAATTACATCTCTAACTTATAAGGAGTTTTTCTTATTCTCTTTCCCCAATAATTCTATATGAAGTTTCAATTCAGTCCCTATTGTTGAAAACATAAGACATCAGTCTCTACAGTAGACTTCTTAGTTTATTCTTAACTGGACAGTCAGTATTTTATTTAACTTATCTGGAGTTACATATATCCTGTTGACTTGATATAACTTTTATTCGGAAGTAGGCATTCTAAGATTTCCTTATATATAAAATAGTTTCCTAATTAAATGGGTACAATTTATGGTGAATTTATAAAGTCAGATCATTTTCTGTTATGTTTCTACTTCACGCCAGGTTGAGCATTACTTTGTCTTTCAACCATACTTCATTCATTTTGGCTTCAAATTGATCACTGTAAACTGGGTCATAAACTAGACAAACATATACTTGAATACACATGAACCTCGTTTCCTAATTCCATCTATACAATATTTGATAAATTTTCAATTTCCGGTGAAAAGTTGTAATAAGGAAGCCAGACCTTCTCTTAGTGTTTTGATCATGGTTTATTCTAACCAAATCCAAATAAAAAACCATTTATTGATTTAGAAACTAAATTTATATACCCACTGTTTTGGGAAAATCTCAGAAGCAAATTAAAAACACAGAAGTTTCAGTAAAGTTTTCATTTAACTACATATTTAAACATTATTAAATGGAACAACAAACCCAACCAGTCTTAGTTAAATAAGTATAACTATGAAAATACAACAAACCTGACCAGTCTTAGTTAAATAAGTATAACTCTAAAAATACATGGAATGAGATATTCCCTTTTACAATCCATTAGGAGACATATATATCTACAATTTTTATGTTTTACACTCTTCCAAATTAGTTCATTATGGTTTCCAAAATCAGCTTCCAATCAGATTGTTCTTACAACATCTATAATTAGGTCAGTTCATGCTATTTCAACCATAAAAATAAAATGACAAAGAATTAAATGAAACTGTTTTGCAGACATTTATATGACACATAAAGTTACAAGTTTCAACATTTGAGTTTCTTAAAATTATGTCTTGAAAAAACTCGAAAATATAAATCAGTCAGAGCCCTGTCAAGAGTTAAGTGGTAGTTATTTTTACACACATTTGTAGAATAATTTGCAAATTTTCAATTTTTGAAGGCCTTCAGTATTTTTTCTCAATCTAGTCCCTAACTTATCGTACCTTATGCATATTTGATTTACACCTTAGGTTCTATTATTCTATTGTAACCTTATTTGACACAATCCAAAATAATATTTCAATTGTAAATGATGGACTATATATCATGAAAATGCATATTCAATGCATGTACCAATATATGTATGCTATGCATAGGTACTTTAGGGTTAGGGTGTTACATTCTCCCCTTCTTAAAAGAATTTCGTCCTTAAAGTTCAATACCTATTTTCTCAAATATACAGGGATATCAGTATCTCATAACCTCTTATGTTTCTCATGTAATTTCTTCCGTTGAGTGATGTCACCATAATTTTCTTACTAAAGGAATTTCTCGATTCCTCAACTATTTTGAGATATGCATAAGGTACGATATCACTCAAAGGAAGAAGTTATGGCGAGAAGTTTCTGAGAAGTTTCTCGATTCCTCAACTATTTTGTCTTATGGCCGATAATTTCAACTAGTTCTTCAACATATGTTAAATTCTCAGTAACTTCAATCAGTTAATCACTCAACACATGAGTAAGATCTCATTTATACCTTCTCAGCATGCTCACACGGAACAAATTATGTATTTGAGACAATTTTGGAGGAAATGCCAATTTATAGGCTAACGGTCCAACTCTTTCCAACACCCCGTATATACAATATAATGAGTGATTAATTTACCTCTCTGTTTGAACTGAATGACTCCTTACCACGGTGAAACGTGAATGAAAACCTTTTTACCAACAATGTATGCCATTTCTTTTCTTTGTTTAACTGCGTAACTTTTTTGATTGTCTTGAACCGCCTTAAGTCAACTTTTTACTATGTTTATTTTCTTAGTTTTGTGCCTTAGTCCAATAATTGATATACATTGTCATTCTCTTTTTCATTTAATAAAGAGACATTTTATTTCATATCGATGAAATATTATATGTTTGATGACGATAAAACTTCCATGAATACTTTATTCTTCCTCATGTCATCGACTTTTACTTGATAGTAAAACTCTAAGGTAAAAAGAATACTATTCTAAATGTCCCTAATCAATTTTTATCATGGAGTGATAACAACCCAATGTTAGTATGTTACTAAGTCGATAATCATGTTTTACTGATTATGGTTATGGGATATCACTTAAAACATAGATACATGTTAGGGTACATGTATTGGACTGGCCCGCTATTAAAACACTTCATGGATCAATGTCATAAGTAGCTTTCATGCAGTGGTGATATTTGAGTTCTCTGACTGAAACTCACCATTGACTCCTACATGAGGAATCACATGTCTTGACTTGTTCAAATGTCATCCGTAACAGGATGATAACAAAGGCCATAATTGGATATGTCATGAATCTTGTAGAGGAGTGATAGTGAGAGTGATGAATTTGTTCATCTTATGAAGAGTGATATCTCTAGGCTACTTGATGAGTAGGATTGATGGAATGTATGCATACTCAAATGAGTTGATAAAGGGGTTATCATTGTGATTTGCTAAATCAATCTACTTGATATCAAGAAACACATTAAGCAATATAAGGTTGACATGTAAGCATGCCTTATGCCTAATCTAGATATAGTGAGACAAAAGGACTAAATATCAAATTGTGAAAGGTTAACTCGGATTACCAACTCCACTTGATTTTGGGTTGCCTTAATGTATTACTAGATACCGCTTATGGACAATGGACCCAAGTTTTAGGATAATTTCCATTGCTAATTTCGAGTGGGCATATTGGGTCACACACTAGAACGAATTGCATTGACTTGCAAATGTTCTCTATTGTGGTAATTGAATTATTAATGTAATTAATTTGATTAATTATTAGTAATTCAGGTTTTGTGATTTATATCTTAAGTATGATATAAGATATTCTCCATTAAAGTAATGGACTTTTAATATAAACTACTTATTATTAAATGAAACATGTTTTGCGTATATTATGTGTGACATAATATTCGGCCCATGCATATTAATAATAGAGTGATTTAATGATAATATATCATGTAATTAAAAGCCCAATAACATTATTAAACCCATGTAAAATTTGGACACTCCTATTTTTAAGGAGTTCTTATTCTTTTGTGACAAGCAAAATAAAAAACCTAGTGCATCTATATTGGAAATTCGACACACTCCTTCTTGAATAAGAAGACCGAATTCTTGTGCGACAAGGAAAGGAAATTTGAAACACTTCTTAATTAATTAGGAGAGATCATACTTGTGGGACAAGGAAACCAAAACCCTAGTAAGACTAGATACGACATTGGACACAATCTTTTTTGAATAAGATAGGCCAAATACTTGGAGGGCAAGCAACAAATTTTTGGCTAACCGTAGTGCACCTATTTAGGGTTTCCCATATGCCTATAAATAGGTAGTATACTCCCTCATGGCTTGGCCAAATTGTGAGTGTCACATACAAAGAGAAAAAATTATTTGTAAGAATTAGAATAGAGATTCTTAGTGCTAGTATACTCCACTAATCCAATCAAGTTCTATTGTGTGGATACCTGATATATAAAATTACACAACTAATCAAGCAATAATTTATATATTTTCAGCCTTTGATTGAGTGGTTAATGTCATATTTATACACTTTTTCTATTTCGTTTAGGTTGGAAATGATTTGGATGAATTAGGAATAAATTGCGAAAGAGAAACAAAAAAGCGACCCGAAAATGGGAGGCAAAACATTAGACCACGACCATGGTGGTGAAGGCCATGGTCACAACCATGGGCGTGGCCTAGACCGTGGTGGCCTGGAAGGTGACAAAAAAGTGATGTGGCCAAAGCTATTTTTTAAAACAAAAGGCATACACTTCGGGGCTTTTTTGGCATGACATTTGTTAGGGTTTCAAAACATGTAAAGGGTGTAAATACCCCCTCTTAACAATATTTCTCTCATCTTTCACACTTTGAAATAACACTTTTCTTTCTTTTCTTTTTCTTTCTTTCACTCTTTTTGTTTGGTAGAACATATTTTAGGTTTTAAAGAAGGAGAAGGAGATTGGGCTTGAAGATTTGAAATTTCTCTTGAAGGCTACCTAGAGAGGTTTCTCTACATTTGTTTTATCTCTTTTATCTTCTTATCTTTAGTTGTTATCATATTTTATATTGATATTTATCATCATATTTGGTTAAACATAAACATGGTCCCTTAATCTTTTGTTAGGACTTGGAAAGGTAAACCTTGACATATTTTTGCTATGTCTATGATTGGGATTCATGTTCTTCATTGCTATATTTGTAGTATTTATCTCTTGTTCTTGAATGACATGTTTGTAGAGATTTTGTTGTGCTTAAATGTTGTTGTTTTTTCCTTTGTTGGATTTGATTTAATGACATGTATGTTTTGATTAATGTTGTGATTGGCTATCATAATGGTAGTTTTAACAAGTCTAGTTGAAGGACCGAAAGGAGAAGACTAGATGAGGTTGACATGCATTAAACTTGTAGGTTTTATAATAGAGATAGTCTTGCCTACAAGGTGTTCGGTGAAATTCCAGAAAGAGTCTAATGAGTCTAGTTTAGTTAGTTGAGGCTGAAAGGACCCTTCTAATAAATGTAGACAGAACCTAGATGAACTTGAGAGAGGCTCTAGTTGATAATAGTGAGAGAGCACTCAACATCCCATAATCCATTCATAAATGTAGTAATTAGGAGTCTTGGTTGAAGTCTCAAAAGTCCTAACTTCTTTAATATTGTTGTTTGTTATTTTCTTGTTTTACATTATTGAAACACCAAAAATAAACTCTTGCTTTTATTTAATGATTTTGTTTTGAGAATTCATCACATTTAGTCCTGTCCATGTGGATATGATAACCTTGGGTTACCTTTGGAAAACTAAATCGACTATCTTGAGCTTGCAATAACACCAATCAAGTTTTTAACGCTGTTGCCAAGGACGACATTACTATTAGTGATATTTCTTTTCTTTCTATTGAATTGTTTCTTTATTTTGGATTTGTACGTGTTTTATGCATTTGAGTGATATCGGAGCTTGGGAAATGTTGAAATTGTTCCATTAAATCCGGATATTGAAAGGTGGTGCAGAGAAATTCGAGCCAACCGGAGACGATAAACAATGGCAAAAAAATCTGAGGCAACAAACTGAGAATGGAAACGAAGCTAGACTGGGACAACTACCAGGACGTGGAATTGGCAATTAAATGCAGTGTGAATGAGCTTAAGGGATATACAAAGGCCAGTGATAGGTGCTTCCCCTTCATGCATTCGTTTGAGTTCGGTGACCCAAAATTATGAGTTGAAAAGTATCCACTTCAATATGCTACCTTCATTTCATGGTTTTCCATTGGAGGATCCACTGACGTTCTTGAGGGAATTCTACACAATCATTCAAACCTTTCCATTACATGATTTCATAGAGGACGAGCTTTGGATGTGGTGCTTTCCATACACCTTAGAGGACCGGGCTAAAATGTGGTTGATAAATCTTTTTGAAGGTTCATTGGCAACTTGGAATGAAGTGTACGGTAAATTCATAATGATATACTTTTTGGCCCAAAAGACTGTGGACTTGCGAAACAAAATTTGCTCTTTCTCTTAAATGGAGGGTGAGCTATTTCTTGAAGCGTGATAGCATTTCAAGGTGCTATTGAGCCAGTGTCCATACCGCCAATTCTCTTTGTCTCTTCTCATTCAATTCTTCTACGATGGATTGACTATGCACGGGAAAAATTTGGTAGATACCGCAATGGTGTTGGAATTCATAACTAAAATATGACATTCATGTAGAGGATAACACAACAGAAATGACAAAAAATTTATCCTAGAATTCCACCAAGGATCCATTCATATCGACATAAACGATTATGGTTAGGGTTTTACCTTAAAATCAAACCTTGATTGTATGAACAAATGAATTGTTGATGTAGCTTTTATTGTTAAAACCGAAAAATAAATCCTCATGTTGTCTTTGCGTGAACGTGTCTAAAGGTATCCACACAAACGAACTTCCTTGGATTGGTGGAGTGTACTAGCACTTAGAATCTCTATTCTAATTCTCACAAATAATTTTCTCTCTCTGTTTGTGACACTCACAAATTCGGTTTTTCTATTGCCATGTCAAAAAATAGAAGAAAGTGACTCCTATTTATAGGCATATAAAAACCCTAAAGAGGCATACTAGGTTTTGC